>JASFAX010003921.1:0-41023 GCA_030737875.1 Allium sativum
AATTAATTTGCTAATTATTTTATTAAAATTATCGAACTCACAATTCAGAGAAGGTCTTGAATTCTGAATTCTAAGCTCTGAAGTTGTAATAGCTTTTCCTTGAAGAAGATTCATTGTTAATGTTGAAAAGGATTGATTTAGACTAGCTTTCTTCTTCTCTAATTGGTGGCGGCTATGCTGAGTTGCTAGGTGACGGCATGGAGGCCATGAATCTAATTTTGTTTTGATTTTAGGGTTTGAGTCTAGAGGTGTTTTTATAGAGTTTAGGATTAATTTAGGCCATCGATCAACCTAAAAGCAACCGGAACCATCCAAACAAGATAGTGCGACACCTCAGCCCTAATGACTCAGCACAGTGTATTAAATGTTCATTTTTTTCTATAATTTACATATTTCTTATTTATGACAAATTCCATATGTAAATTATTCCCATTTTAATTATGCCATAATTATATTTTTAATTATGCTCACAATTAATGGTATACTAAATATACCATTTCATGAACCAATCTATGTCATGTAATTTTCATGTTTATCCTTCATATTTATATGCAAATTATAAATCTATTATTGTTAATTACATATTCTCCCTTTTACCGTATACATTAATTACCCATATACAAATATCCATTTATACATGCATAAATCTTTCTTACCTTTAATTTGTCATAAAAGCCAATCAAAGAAGGCCACATTAAAAAAAACAATCATTGAAAACCAAAAATGCGCCACGTACGCCACATGATGCGTACATGTCATATATATATATATATATATATATATATATATATATATATATATATATATATTTTCTTCTTATCTATCTTCCCAATTACCCATTTTCACACTAAACCACTTTTTGAACTGTGTTCACACTAAGCCATTTTAAGTCATTCCCCTAAAACAAAAATATGGCGCTGGCGGGGATCAAACTCTGTACCCCTTGTATGCAAGTCACGTGTTCCAACCAAATGAGCTACTAAGTCTTTTGCTTACAAACCTTAGAACAATGTTAAACATTTATTCTTTTCTCATTCTTTTTTTTTATGTTTTGCTGCAATATTTAATTTAAAGATATCTTTTCATACGGAATTCAATTTACGCAAACTCGGACTCTATCTCAACCAGAATTCCGAGACGAACACAATGGCCAACCCGTTTCCCTTAGTTCTCAAATCTGAGGTTAATTATTCTTTAATTTAGTTGATTCGATTATTCAAAAATTCAGGGTGTTACAAGGAGTGTAGACGTTATTGCATTTCTCCATGTCATTCAATTTGTTTGGTAGTACTCTTTCTTTTTGAATTAAATCATCAAGTGCAGATTTATCAATTGAATATACACCAATATCAGAGGACTTTGATATATAATAGTAAAATAGTGCAATAATTTTACTTTAAAGAGAAAATATCTTCCAATATTTCAAATTGTCACTACTATATTGTTTATTAAGTATCCAACTATTAAATTGATTAGAGGTTTAGTACCAGCATTTCAGTTGTTGGAAACTACTTGATCATACTGAGCTACCTCTTTAAATATACGTGTTAATTCTGTATTTTGTCCATGTTATTCCTATAAGTAGAACCATATTTCAAGATAAAATTTTGAAAGTGAAGGAAAAGATCAGTGATAGCGATGAAGACAAATTGACTATGGATGAAGAAATCTTATCACAAGTATTTGGTAAGGATGCAAGGGATAGGAGCAGCAGGGTTGGGAACATTATACCAAAGACTAAACTTAAGGTTTGTGCTCTTGCATGGAAACAACTCAAACATGCTCATGGAGATATCGATGAGTTGAAAATGAGGGTGATAAGTGTGGAAGGTTCAGTGGGAAATCTGTTTGGGAAAATGGAGGTTTAGATCAACATGGTGGGAAACATCGAACTGGGAATTCGAGCACCAGTCAATTTTTTTGATGGAGGATGCATCACACAAGTCAATGCTCCTGAAACTTTTGCTACTCAGTTCCAGAATTCCACCAATGTAGTAAACGGATAAAAATGTGAACTCCTCAACGTTGATCAAGATGAAATAGCAGAAGGTATTTATTACATGCTTTCTATTTTTATTAAGTTGGAGCAGTTATTTTGGATTTTATTTATTTTCTGCTTATGTGCTTTTTGACAACTTTATTGCAACAGTATTGTATGTCGATATTCTATATCATTCAAAAGCTGTGGGAAAGATGTTTCATCCGCACATAAAAAGTGGTGTTTGACAATATATTGCTACCAGATGAGAGAACCAATAGAATAAATCATCAATTTGCAGATACTTTTGTTGATGTTGGAGTGAGTGGGTATTTGTGCCATCCGAAGGATATTATTCGATATCTTCGAGGTATTATTTTAATATAGTAGTATAATGTTTATTTGTATGGAATGGATGGTATTTAGTTAAACTTTTATGTTAGTGAGTTGTTGTGTTGATATTCATATACTTACTATATGCAGTTATATATATATATATATATATATATATATATATATATATATATATATATATATATATCCTTTCAGTATACAAATTAGTATATATGTGTTATGAAAAAAGGAGCAAACGTTTTGTTTTATAAATATACATATAGCTTTAGCCTTTTTATATAAACTGATACAAGGTTTTGATGTATGGTATATAGGTATGTGTATGTTTGGCCGTGAGCTTTATGTGTGTGTGTGCGCGCACGTGCGTTTGTGTGTGTGTGTGTTAAAAGAAAAACATATTTTGCTTTGTTTGTATTTTATGCTTTTAGTTGGGTTATATTAATATACTTTTGATGTGCCATCTTTTTTAGGTTTTGATTTTAGATATATATATATATATATATATATATATATATATAAATACACAAAAAAAAATTAGTTTTATAAACTTGTTGTATCTTGATGTCCTATATGTTATGTTTCATTTTATTTATATACGAAGCTATAGTTTGAAAATTTATACAAGTTTTATTTGATTTATATATATATATATACATATATATATACACACACACATATACATATATATAAAGAGAGAGAGAGAGAGGGGAATATGTATATATAGCTTATATATATGTATATAAAATATAATGAACATGAGCTTTGTTTTGGTTTAAAAATATAAATAGTTTACATATATTATTAGTTATATACAGTTAATGTATATATGAGTTGATTCCAAGATATAGTGCAATGAAGTTTTCATCTACAAAAACGAATATAAATCTTTTTGTCATTAATATATAAGCTTTAGTTTTGGTTTATACAAAATTGATATTGTGGTTTATATAAGCTTCAGTGTTGCACTTACACTACATGAGTTAATGATATTCTGTTCCACTTACATGTATTGCACCGTCTTGTTAACCAAGATACATTTTTTCAACTTGACATTTAATGTCGACCGAATATCCAACCTCATATGAATACACTGACATTTTATGCTAATTGTTTCAATTTGTTTTGGGTTAAAGAAAGGACTTCAAGGTAATGGTCTGGACTGCATGCGCGCAAAGAAAACCAAGTAAGGTTTTCTTGCTTGGAGTAATTATATGACCTGACAATTTGGATATATATGTGATTTGTTTCAAAGAAAACCAATAACTAAATCTGGTTACATAATTGTTTTAAAATAAAGCAAAATAAAATACATGTATAGGATATGTATGGTATTTGTTGTGGTGTTGGATGTTAGGCATGTAATTTGTTGTGGTGTTGGATGTTAGGCATGTAATTTGTTGTGGTGATATTGGATATGTGATTTTTTATTATGTTGGATATAGTATATGAGATTTATTATGTTATTGGATATTGGATTGTGGTTTATTGTGGTGTTGGATATGTGATTTTTTGTGGTGTTGGATATGTGATGTGTATGTTATTTGTTGTGGTTTTGGATATATATGGTTATTATATTAGGTCCAGGTTAATTGATTAGGTAGGTATGGCTAAAAGTCGTATCTAACTGAAAAATTAAATATGTCTATAAACTGTATCTAGTGACATCAGGTACGGACATCAGTGGACCACGTAGTCGCTCCTTGTTGGTCAGTAAGATACGGTTATGAGTCATATCCAATTGTCGATTTACATACGACCATTAGTCGTATCTGCTGTAAAATTTAGATACGGTCTGTAGTCGTATCTAATACGTTCATTTAGATATGTCTTGGAGCTGTATTTAATCATTGAAAACACAATTTTTAGCTATGGATAAGAGTTGTATTAAACTTTGTTATACTCTCGCACTGTGCTTCACAAAGAACTACATTGCTAGGCAACAGAGCCGTAATCTTATTATATCTTTGATTCCAGTATTGCGCTTTTTTGTTCTGCATCCAACAAACACGGAACCAACTTCACCTTCTGGTTCTCGTTATGTGCTTTGTTGAATGCCTCCCCGCTAACATGAAATTGAAAGCTCATTCCTAAATCCTTCATCGTGCGTAAAGCAACGTACTTGGGATACCATTATTTACAATTTAAGTTAACTAGGGTTCTCAATATTCCACACATTCGACCTTCCCAGTGTTTCATACAAATACAATGTCTAAGAAATGGCCAACCACCAAACAACATAAGCATTTTAATGATTTCTGGTCAAAGTCCAATTTACACTTCAATGGGAGCGACACCTGTGTCGTTCCTAGCCTCCTTCGGCTCCCTTATAGCATCAAAGTCTATCTTTAAATCGTTTCGAAAGGGGTAATCTTCTGGCTTCACTCAATAATCAATGCCTGCAGCTAAATAAATGGCGTAAGCAATAGCGGTAGAGCCCTTATTCCTATTTAGAAAATATTTTAATAAAAGTTCTGTAATGTCCCATATTTATAGTAGTCAAATATTTAAATTATTTTAAATATTTTATTTGAAGTATTAATGGATTTTTAATAATAGATTTGTTTATTAAAATGAATTTGAACGTTATATATAATATAAAAGTAACATATAGTAACATTTATTTCAATCAAATCCAACTGAAAATTCAACAAGCCATTCGTCCTTTTATCATGTCCTACACAAGTTACGAGGATAATAATAATCAAAAAACAAATAATGAGGATGTATGCCTCAGCAAATAGTATTACAAATATAACCTTAACCATGCATGCATAAAAGCATGTTTTTACCTTAATCGTCCGGCACATGGACATATACCTTCCTGTCGTTGATTATTTGGGTTATGGAAAACAGAACTTGTAAGTTGCATGCCATTATTTATGGATGTACAAAAATGCTGGTATGACAAAAAAATATTTTGTCAAAAGGTACACCAGAGACAAAAAAATGGGAGGTCCACCCCTTGAATTACACAAATACCCCCCTGAATTCAATGCTTACCACCCCTAAATTTCGGAATTACCCATATTTCTTACTTTTTGACAAAAAAAATTCGGGTATTCTAGCATATCTCATGGATGTAATGAGAAAGATCCCGATTGCATGAAGAGCAAAGCTATCGGGGAAAACATGGAATGCAATTTTCTCAATTTATGTCATTATTCTATTTCGAATGCAACGTATCCTTCTCCTAACTTAGAAAACGTAAACAAAATAAATTCTTAATTCTATAATATCTTAATTTTGAAGCAATTGAAGCACACACATTGTAAAAGCTACCATGTACCTTCTCTTATCCTATATATGTGAAATGGAATACCGTGGGGCTAAATCTCCAGCTATACCATTCCTAAGTAAAGAAATAAAGTATAACGCCATCCTGTATACTGTATACTGAATCATGCACTGTCCCTCCTTCACATCAGAAACTTGCCGACAGTTGTTTCTTACCCCTAAAGCTGCACACATAAATATATTTTTACTTCCTCATTTTCTTCAACGCAGTAAAAATAAGACTAGACATAGAAAAGGAAACAAGCACATGCTACTACAATCTGCAGCCACGGATTTCAGCTAACCTACCCTTCTATGTGATCACAACTATGAAAAAAAAGAACACAGCTATAACCTAGTCTATAAACCAATACCGTGCCATCCAAGAAGCTTGCATTATAAATACTGGTAGGTTAATCCTCTTCTTTTTTTTTTTTTTACAGCTAACCAAAACTGAAAACTCCACATTCAAAAAAAATGTAAAATAAAATATGAAGAGGCGCAAGATCCAAAACCTCCTTTTGTAAACCAAAAACAAGATGAAAACCTCTCTTCAAAACAGTATCAAACCAAAAAGTAAATCGCTTATTAAATCAAAACATAACCACATAGTAGCCATTCCGTGCAGCAGGCATTGCTCTGGGATCGGAAATGGAAGGGGAGGGTCAGCGTAGTGGTGATGGCGTCCAAGTGCGGGTTGGTTCGTTTTCAGTTAAGGGGAGGTTCAAATATCGGAGCTTCAGGACATAAATGGGGAGAAGGCGATGGGGTACAATGCGGTTTCACTGTGAGTGGTGGGCACTTGATGAACAAGGGGAAGATGCGTGTATTATTGGTGCCAACGATAAACATTAGAAGTAAAAATATGTATATAAGAAATTTAAAAAAAAAGAGGGGAAGAACTAACGAAATATGTATATTAAAAAAATATGAACAAGGGGAAGGCGCTGAGTTTCAAAGGTTATAAAAAAACGAACAAAAACGAGAATTGGATGGGGAAGAATTGGGTAGAGAAGGGGAAGGCGCTGATTGTTTGGTTGTTTTGTTTAATATTTTTATATATTGTTTAAATTAAACGTTTGTTTAATTTAAATAAAATGAAATCGTTATTTTTAACGATTAATTCCAATAAAGGTAACTTACCTTGTTGGGTATGTTTATAATAATATAAACGTTTAAAATTGAATTGGATGCTTGAATTGTTGTTAGTTGACCGTCACCAGTTGAATTAATTATTCATGTCTATTACAGATTGTCATACTGAATACAGGGAAGAACAGGTTGGAGGGATCCAACCGGATTCCTCAAATTTATTATTTATTTTCATGTGATATCACATGCACTATTTAACCAATCTGATTGGACGATGGATTGATTATTGATTACTATTGAACCTTTGATATTAACCAATGAGAAATATTGGTTGAGAAATTGACAGTAGATGGCCTGAATTATAATCGTTTTATAAAGATTGATTTACCATCAGGTGAATCGATATAAATGAAGTTATAAAATTTATTTTATAACTAAATGTAGAATTTTAAGTATATTATTTAAAGTGAAGTTTTTAAAAAGAAAAATATACCGTGTGCGAAGCACACACATATATTGATTGTTTTGACCACAAATATCTTTTTGTATCAAAAATATGCCAGGTGTGAAGCACACGCATATATTGATTGTTTTAACCACAAATACCATTTTTGTACCAAAAATATACCGTGTGTGAAGCACGTGCCTCAGCTAAATTGTTAAATGATGTATAAAACAAATTCTTATATTAATAAGATGGATAAGCAGGTGAACAAGGACTAATGTAACAATTAGTAACTAAGATTAATTGTTTTAATAACAATTAAAATGCGATTATATTATTATTTAATTAAGAATAATCAAAGTAAATGGGATAATTTAAATTAAGTATATTATTAATTAAGTTAAATAAAAAAAGAGTTAGAGTTGATCAACGAGTTAATCATGTTTTAAAGTTGACCAAGCCAACTTAATGGAAATTGATTATTAAATTATGTTAGTTTATGCTGATTAACCTAATGGAATAATTTAACAAATAGTCATTTAACTTAAAAGATTTTTAAAGGGGAAATTTAACATTTATTCCAGTTAACATAAATTGAGGAGTTATTTTTTAAATGAAGTTCATTTAAGTAATCGAAGTGGTAAGGAAATATAATTGAATTTCTAAGGAAGCCTTTGAATGATTTATATACAAGCCGCGTTTGGTGAATGAACTTACAAAGTGATTTTAAGCGAATGTGATAAGCTTAAATTAACTGTTTTAATTATGTAAAGGGAATCGAGATGAAAAACGGTTTTATAATAAACCAAGGTGGTATAAACAAGTTTATAAAGAGATATGTGAAATTAAAGCGATAATTTAAAATTAACATTACCAAATGATGGCGTTAAGTGAAATGGATGGAAATTGAAATAAGATTTTACCAAAGGAAATAATAAAAGGGTTTAGGTAAAGGTATTCCTGCAATTGAATTTGGTTAAAGTTTAGGTAATGTAATTTGCAATAAGAATCTAGATAATAATATTAATAGTTTAAAGAAGTTAAAGTTTAAAGGTTGATGTTTTATTTATCATTTACTAAACCAATGGACTTAGTAATAATATTATATTTATAAGGGAGATTTCAAAAGTAAGAACGTTGTATAAAACCGTGTTTTTAATAAAGTAGTGAATTGGTATTGGTCGGCATTAGAATGAATATGGGTTTTTGAATTACAACTCGTATTTGTCTTAAGATAAGAACATTGTTGATCAAGGTCTGAGGGGTAATCAAAATACCCCAACTTGAACAACTTCAGGATTATCGGTGGATGTATTATTTGTAATGACGGAAATATTAGAAGTGAATTATTTTGTGAACTAATAATGTAACGTCATTTGAAGAAGTTGGAAATGTACATATATTAGAATTCCAAAGTAAAGGGATTTAATAAGGGCTTGAGAATATGAAATGATATTTCTATAGTAAAGAAATAATAAAGGAGATTTTGTGAAAATATAACGATATTTTCAAAATAAAGAGATGAGATTAAGAATGGATTATTCTAGAAGGATAAGTGACGATTATGGTGCTTAAATAACGAAACGAAAAGGAAATTTCGTAACGGTTGTTTAAAAATGATAAGTTGGATCGATTTTCAAATGTTAAATAATAAATAATGTTTTTAGTAATATTTTGAAATAAGAGTTAAAGGAAAATTGAATATGATTTAAGATATTTTCCGAAGTATTAAAATAAAGGATTTAAGAATATTAATATATTAAAACTAATATATTATTTTGGTATTACTACCAAAATATTATTTTTAAAGGCCAAGTGACGATGCGTACTGAACCAATGGATCCATTTGGTTTTATTTTTAATTATTTATTTTGATAGTTAAATAACCGACTATCAAAATCAGACCCAACGTGTGTTGGTATGGATTTTATATTCGAAAACCATTCCGACCAATAAGTACGAATATGTGGACGATGCTAATTGAGATGGAGCAATTGAAGACCGTAAATCTTCATGAGTCGAGGAACTGCTGTTGAATTTCTCTGGCTGATCCCTAGAGATATATTTTTGGCAGTGATTCTGTCGTGATTGGAATCTATGGATTGCAATGACTACTTGCTATCGATCTATAGGGTGATTCCTTGGATGTGGTAGGAGGGTGCCTTCGGTTCATCCTGTTCCTGGATGACATGTATGGACGGATGTCCGACAGAGTATTTCCAAAAGAATCGTGTTCTTCGAATGTATCATAGTTGGGTAGCACCCAACAAGGGTATTTTTGTAGGTATCAATTGGTGATTTCTAGAGGATCTGATGATGTGGCATTCAAAGCCGATGGAGATGTACTGTTCTAAAGGATAAGCTTAACCTCTAGCCTCATCAGTCGGGAATGGCATAAAATCGGGTAGGTCGCATGGCTATGTGGGTCACACCCATCAAAAAGGTATATCATTTTCTAATCTAGAGAAATCAAATGCCTACGGTTTTCCCTTTATATTTATGTATGTATGCTATCGGTTCGGTTGGCTGGCCCTCAACCGTGGTAACGACATGTTCGATACTCTCAAAAGAAAGTGAGGGGTCGGTCATGTTTAGCCTGGGTTACAAGATGTTCTTGCTAAACCCCAATATATTCATCTCCGGAGGTACATTGTCGGGAAGGTGGTCCCATACCTTGCCAGGAAATCCATTCTCCAATAAGCGCCTGTAGTTTTGATTGTATACTATATATGTGGAGCGCGAGATGCAAGCGTTCCGCTAGATTCTATTTATTTGTATTTAAACACTATCATAATATCAGAATAATATTGTTTTCAAATAGTGTTTTGGGTTATCGTAAGGTAAAAACTGTCTATATTTATGTGTGGATTTGGTCTTATGGTTATCCTTTTCTTTCGAAAAGATTTTGACGTTAAAATCAAGTTGTGTGATGCCTTTAAACTTAGTGTGTTTTTTTCTTACTCTGGTTCACCAGATTGACCCGGTGTTTGTAATTCTCGGGTTAGATCGGGTTGTATAGGTTCAGGTTATTGAATGGTGTGAAGAGATGAACAGGAAGAATTCAGATGTATGATATTATATATATATATATATATATATATATATACACTATTCCGCTATGTGTTGTATATGAGGACAGGTTATTATAACTGTCCAGATGTGTGATGTGCTCTGAAAATTGTAAGTTTTATTTCAAGCTCTCAATAAAGATTTATTCCTATATTATATTTTGTTCTGCTGCGATGTGAGAATCTGTGTTGTGTTAGTTCTTCTTCTTCTTTTATTCTAATATTTCTTTCTTATCTCACCCTCTAATTTCTTTCTCATAACTATTTGCATTTCTGTGCAATTTGGGTGAGACGTGAGTTATGATTGTCAACCTAAAGGGTACGGGAAAGTCAGTATGTTATAAGTTCTCATTGTCGTCATTACTGATGCCTACATCCAAAGAGGCGAATCCTCAAGGCATTTGGTTTTAGTAAAGTTCCTTACCAACCCATTTGCGTTAAAGGAAGTAGTTTGCGTTAAGAGTTCTACGAAGGCAAGTCATCATAGGCAATGACTTCAAGAGTTTCAGAAGCACAAGCCTCTTTTAAAAAACATAGTTTAGGCATATTTCCTATTAAGGGATCTCTTCGTCAAAAGGACCGAAGAAACGGAGGCAACAACCTCATAAACATAAATTTATAGAAAATAATCCTCTTTTGATCCATCGAAAGGTGCAGAGGTGAAAGTCTCTGTTCTTTTCAAAGTTATAGTATAGTAATCCTTCTTTATAAAATATATTTTTTATAGAAAAGCACCTCTTTGGCCAAACCGAAGGAGTTGAGGCGAAAGCCTCTATTGGAGTGGTTGTCTTTCAGAACTAAAATATTCTTAAGTATCATGACAAATCCGAACCCAAAAGGAAAGAGGTGGAAGCCTGAATACTTCATATAGTATACTTGTGTTATTTCAAGCATTTAAAGCTACCGAAGGATGGTTCCGACCTTGTCGAAAGAGTGCTTTCGGATCTAAAAATGGCACTGACAATAATTTTAGACGAAACTGATTTATTTCTATATAAAGCATACCATTTTACTAACTCCACTTAATTTTTTCGAAATCCTATTGGTTTATAAAAAGCATTCTGACCAAAGTATAAACATTTTTCTAGTACTTTGTATTACACAAGAATACAAATTACATAAACACGTTAGTATAAATGTTAACACCACAATTAATGTATAATTGTTCATAAAGAAAATCAATCTTTGGAAATTCATAAAAAATTCATACAATCATAAAAAATTATGGAATTCAAAACACATCTCTACAATCATTAAACACACAATCATATCAAAGTTTCACATTATTTGGAGATGCATGTTCATGTATATTAATCAGACACAACGAAACCAAACATGGGTATTTCAAACCAAACACATAACGTCGAGAATAACATGAAACCAATTATAAACAATTACACAACTTTCGAATGTACATTAATAATCTAAACTACAAGGGTAGAGGGTATTCTTCGCCTTGATTGGAATGACGTTGTGGAACTTGTTGATGAAAATATTCAAGCACTACTTTTTCTATCTTTTTTTCATTCTTCTCCTAGTTTTGATGGTCGGCCTCTTCTTTAGTTTCTTTTAGGTTTTAGAAAATGAATGTAATGATAGAAATGTTAATGAATGTAATGATAGAAATGTTGGAGAATATAATAAATATATATGGTGCCTAAAGTTCCAACCTTTCCTTCCTTATATCCCTCCTCCTTATGCATATTTTAATTAGCTAATTTATTTTTAAGGCCAATCTTCAAATTAGTTTATTAAGCATAAATCTCATTTTTCTCATCCACTATATTATTTCTACTTAATCTTTTAATTAAATTCTTGAATACTATTTTACGAAAATTCGGTATGTTATAGCTCGTATAACCAAAAACCACTCCAGAACATATCATTTCACCATAGAAACACACTCTAACCAGATTCATGATTTCACAACAAGCCAATAGCTTGATTTTGATATTAAAAACTTGTTGTATTTTGATTTTCATTTTCATACCTCACTGCTCTCTTTTTTAATGTTACATATTTTAACAAAACTATAACTTATCTGTTATATTTTCTTTTCTATGTCTCTCCTTCTTTCTAAAAACTTTGTTGTCATGCTAATGCTTGTGAGAAGAAAATAAAACAAGAAAAAGAGAAAAATTAATAATAGCAAGGAGAGGAGTAGTATATAATTTTAATTATATAAGAAGAAGTAAAAGCTTATAAAAATGAAATTAAATAAATAAAGTACTTTTTTGCCTCTTTGACCATGACAAGTCTTCCTTTAAAAATCCAATTTGTACAAGCATTTAATTCAAATGTATTTAAGATACTTAAATCCATTATCACACTTCCACCATTCTCTTTTCCGTTTAGTCAAATACCTTCAAATCTTTTATATAAAAATTAAGTATTTTTATTTTTATTTTATTAAATCATTTTTCTATATTTAAAAAAATAAATATATTTGCTTATTTTATTCTTAAAGGCCAAATCATATTTTATTGTTATAAAATATATTATAAAACTATTTTTTATGGAAAAAAGTGTAAAACATTAAATGGCGCATTTTAAAATATAAATATTTAAATCTTATTATTATTATAACAACTAACGTAATTTTCTTTTATAAAATATAATTTTATAACCTTAAAATCTTATTACTTTATAATATATACATTTAAATATACATTTTCAAAACAAATTATTGCTTTTCAAAATAAAACTATGTTTCTTTCGTTTGGGTATCTATGTAGGTTTTAGAAACCTGTCTTTTGCACCTTCCATAACTCTTCGTGATGTGGTGTTTCTGAAATTTGGGTTTGACCTTTTGGTTTGTTTGTGGATTTGGGGTTTGCCCAATGTCAAAAAAGCAAGTTGTTTTCTTGGTCTGTTGGTGGGTTTTGATTCCTTTGGTTGAATTTGGATGGTGGTTGCTACTGTAAATTGTCTAGCTTTGCCTATGTGATTACATTGCAATGTTGGTGTCTATCATGTGGTGATGCTATTTTCATCTCCTCGATGTCCTCTCTTCCTTCAGACTATGGTTATGTTTACTGCAGTGAAGCTCCATCCTGGTTACTTAGTTATATGTTAGTATGTGGCTTCTTTATGATGTAAGACGCAAGGCGAAAGGTGCGGGTCAAGTTATCACCAGCTTACGTGAAATATGTAAGTGGTTGTTGTATCTTCATGTAATAGTTTCTGCCTCTTGGTGATTTTTCATGCATAACTCCATGTTTGGAGTAGGTAAGTCTCTATTTATGTTGTATTTTGTAGTGATTGCTTAGGCAAAAAATTTGGGTCAACCTTTGGAACTTGTAATGATATAATGTACCTTGCGTTGTGTTATGTTATATGTAATAGTATTTTAGACACATACTCTAGCTCCTAAGCTGTAAGCTAGGATTTTTTTTTCTTCTTCTTGTAGTGGTCGGTCCACTCTAAAAATAGTATTTAGTAGTTAGACAATCCATCCAGGTTCTGTATCTATTGTATGTTATAATAAAAAATGTTACGGTGCACATTAAAAATCGGTCGGTTTTGCCAAATAAAACTAAGTCTCTTATTTTAACTCATATAATTTAAAATGTTATAAAACCTGTGAAACTATATTTGAAATGTTATAGAAAAAAATATTTATCATAAACTAACATTTAAAAAGAAATTTAATGAATAGAAACACTGATCGAGTATTTAAATAAATTAAATATTCACAAATTAAATTGATTAAATTTTGGATGTTACAGTGGAACTCAGTGATTGTTCTGCGCAATAGATCTTCTCAGAAGGTAGACTCATTGGACAAAAAACCAGTGCAACAATGTGCATTATTAGATCCATATAAATTTTGAATATTATTCAAAAAGTTACTTACCACATCCTTTCATATGCGACGGGTAAAGAATGATGTTTTCCTTGCATTCCGTGATAGACCGCTCAGGGGCGTCGTTGGCTCCCGTTTGAGGAGGCTGACAGGTATTATGGAAGTTTCCACAGTAAAGGTAACCACTAGGGCGGGGATCGGTTGAAGTCGTTCCATTATTTGTGAGTGTAGGCGTCTTCCTCCCTTTTTTCTTCTCGTTCCCTCAGCTCACTTTCTTCTCCATTTTATTTCTTATGTAGTTTGATAGTGCCCTAGGTCCTGGTTTCATAGGTTCTTTTCGAAGGTAGCTCTTTGGGCTTTATCTTACAGGCGGAGCTTAGTTGGAGCATTTTGGAGTAGGATCTTTTGTTTTGGAGCCGGAGCTGTTGGAGGGATTGTTTCTTTTTTCTAGGAGCTGGAGTTTCTAGCTGTCAAGGTTCACTTCCGATTAGAGTGACTAGTCCTATATCTCTTTCCTTGCTCTTTGGTTTTCTGGATTCAGGGCACCTTATCGTCAGTGGCGGCTGACTTTGGAGGGCTCCCTTGGTCATGACTCTTCTATTGTCATTTATTTCAGGCTGTATTCACTTGATTTATGAGCTGCTTTCTTCTTTGTTGTTGTTTGTGTGTGTGGGCACTGTTTATGTAGTTAATTCTGCATGATCTGGTTTTTTGAGCCTTTGAAGATGTTTAGATCCTCCTTTTTGTGTTATGTATGTTTACCTTAATAAAAAAATTGCGCCACAACATAAGAAAAACAGACGCAAACGTCGCACATGCACATGCATTTTGGCGCGCCTTTTGTGGTCAGATGACAAACAGTGGAAATCTAAGAAGTTGATTGCATTTGATTGACGGAAACTTTGTAGCTTACTATAGAGCACAAAACCCGGTAACATCTGAATATATGAAAATGTGTATACAAACAAAGTAGTGTGAGTGTTTTATGTATATAATGTAACTTCTGTATTATTATCAAATAATTATTTATCATAATAAATAAATGATTTATAGTTTGTAATATTTAAATAAATATCTAATATGTACAAAAAGGTACGATCTATAATAATTTCCATCAATCAATTATATAAAAAATTAACTTAAGAAAATGTATAGAAAACCAAAAATGCAAATATAAGCTCTCGCATGAGAAGCGAGGGCTTCAAAAAGCTAAAATATCACTTTGCCAAAACAATAAGAAAAGCATCTCATTATTATGAAATAATATGTGTTATAAATCTGTAATTTATGTTTCTCTTCATTTCATATGCGGTTCCTCTCTATTCCCATATCTATCTGTATTACTAGCAAAGAAAACCAGGTATACCCAATCAAGATCTGGATAAAGTAATTTCCGTGATAGTTGAACGTACAGAGAGTATGAAATGTAAGATTTGTATTCTATTTTATTTATTACGTTTAGATTACAAATGCTTCTATTTATAATGTAAGAAGCAGTGGCTAATAGATGGTGGGCCAAGAGATGAGCCCATATGTACAATAATACTCTCGGTAGGTTATTATTATAACCTCTGTACAAAGCATTGGCCATATTATACAGCCGACAGATAATTTTATCTTCAATACCCCCTCTCAAATCTAGGGTTTCGAAGACGAACGCCAGATTTGCTTTAAGAAGATACAATCGATAACTTCAGAGCTTCGATTGATCTTGAGGAGCTAGTGCGAAGCAAACTTGAGCTAATTTAGCCTCGATTTCACTCTACAATCATGTGAATCTCTCAAATTTGGGCTTTCGTGACTGGATCTGAGTTGTTATTCCTTGATTGACTGAATCTGGTTTGTAGTTCCTTGATTGACGATGACTGAAGATGTGTACTTGTTGGAGATTCATGAGTTTGTAGCTTCTGGATCTTCAGCTCGTCATGAAGTCTTGTGTAATTCTTTGCCGACAGTGCCTTTGTGTGAAAATCAGCCTTCTGGTGGTCTGACGGTATGTAGTTGACTTGAAGTTTTCCGTCTTTGACTTGTTCTCTTACAAAATAAATATCAATCTCTATACGTTTAGTGCATGCATGTTGAATAGAATTAGCAGACATATAGATTGAGCTTTGATTGTCACACCAGATAGTTGCTTTTGAGTTGTGTAGAAGTTTTAGCTCTTTTAATATAGATTGTAGCCATATTATTTCAGCAGTTGCACTAGCGATACTCTTGTATTCGGCTTCAGCACTTGACTTAGATACAGTGGTTTGTTACTTAGAGCTCCATGAGATTAGACTGTTGCCGACGTAGATACAGTACCCAATGACAGATTTTCTGTCGTCTGGGTCTGCTGCCCAGTTTGAGTCCGTGTACCCTGTAATACTTAGTTCTTTTCCCCCTTTGAATGTTAGGCCGAAGTCGATTGTGCCTTTTAGATGCCTTAGAATCCTCTTTACGGCTTTTCAGTGTTCCTCTTTAGGTGCCTGTAGAAATTGAGAAACTTTGTTAACATTGAATGAAATATTTGGTCGTATTATAGTTGCATATTGTAATGCACCCACAACACTTCTATACTGTTTGATGTTGTTCATAGCTTCTCCCCTGTTTTTAGAGTATTGTTGATTTGAAATCATTGGTGTTGGTTTAGCTTTTTCTTCAATCATGTTGGTTTTCATTAGCAACTCATTGATATATTTCATTTGACACATTATGATTTCAGTACTTGATTTTCTTTGAACTTCTATCTACAAAAAATATGATACTTCTCCAAGATCCTTTATGGAGAATTCTTTATTTAAATATTGAGATAGCTTCTTTATTTCAGCACTATTATTACTTGTCACAATAAGGTTATCAACATATATTAGTATATAGGTGACAATATTATTGTTAATTTCAAAGAAAAGAGAATTGTCAGATTTTGCATATTGGTAACCCAAGGATGTTAGGGTAGATCTTAGTCTCTCGAACCGAACTCTTGGGGACTGTTTTAAACCATATATTGCTTTCTTCAGCTTGCATACATGGTCTGCTTGTTTTGTATACCCCTGTAGTTTTGTCATATAACTTTCTTCCTACAAAACTCCATTTAAAAATGCATTATTCACATCAATGTGTATTATATTCCGTTGATTATTTAATGCAATGGTAAATATCAGTCTTATAGTAGCAGGTTAGACTACAGGAGAGACAGTCTCGTTGTTGTCAAATCCATATACCTGTGTGTATCCTTTAGTGATGAGTCTTGCTTTATGTTTATTTATTCTGCCATCAAGGTTTCTCTTAACTCTGTAGGTCCATTTGCATCCAATCAAGTTTTTAATGTCTCGTTTTGAGACTAACTCCCATGTATTGTTTTTCATGAGTGCATTGAACTCCTCGTCCATGGTTGCTTTCCAATGCTTGCTTTTCACTGCTTGTTCAAATGTGCATGGCCCATCATCACTGGCAGTGTCAACATACATTTTTGGCTTGAATATCCCGCTTTTGGCTCTGGTCATCACTAGATGACCTACAGCTACAGGTGGACTACTTGCATCATGATCAAAATTGCTTGCATCCTCTGGTAAGGTGGTCTCATGGTCTTCAGATCTTGTAGGTGCATTTTGAGAGCTTTGGTTGTAATCATCACTGTTTTCACTATTTGCAAGCATTGCACTGGCGTGGCTGGGTGGCTCGTTATTGTCAGTTATATGCTGATCATCAGTTGTATCATTGACAGGCTGAGCATCAGCAGCCTTTTCATCACTGGAGGATGGAAAAATATCGGTGTAAATTGGAATGTCAGGTATGTCAATCTTGCTGTTATAAACCTTATTCGAAGTTTTGATATCTCTTTTGAAATATACTGGCAAAGATTTTCTCATTTTCATCTATGCACCTATAGCCTTTTTGTCTAACTGCATAACCTAGAAATGTATAGGGTTTAGACCTGTAATTCAATTTATTTGAGTTGTAAGGCCTGAGATAAGGAAAGCATAGACAACCGAATGTCTTTAGACTTAAGTAATCTGGTTTGGTTTGTATAGAATTTCAAGAGGACTTGTGTTGTTCAATACTGTTGTTGGCATTCTGTTTATCAGATACTTAGCAGTATTGAATGATTCAGACCAAAATTTGATAGGTAATGAAGCTAGTGCTAACAAAGTTAGGCCATATTCTACTATATGTCGAGGTTTTCTTTTAACCAGCCCATTCTGTTCAGAAGTGTATGGACAGGTTGTTCTATGAATAATACCTTTGAATTTAAAGAAATTATCCATGGTTTTATATTCGGATCCTCCATCTGACTGTATGATTTTAACCATAGTATTGAATTGATTTTCAATTATATTCATGAATTTAATAACAATATCATGAGTGTTAGATTTGAATTTCAGAAAGTATATCCAAGTGTATCGAGTATATGCATCTACAAAAGACATGTAGTACTTATAACCGTAATCAGAATGTATTGGGGCAGGACCCCATAAATCTGTAGCCACAAGATCAAATGGTTTAGCATATTATGTTAAGGAATCATTAAATGGTAATTTGTGATTTTTTCCCCATTTGGCAGTAGGTACAAACATATGGTAGACAAATATCATTGCAGGAATTATTATTTTCACTAAGAATGTTCTTTACTATTTTTACACTAGGATGACCTAGTTTATAGTGCCAACTATCAAACACAGAAATGATGTTATTATTCTCTTGCATCACATATGCATAACATGAATTTTGTTCCATAGTTCTTCCTTTGGTATTGATTCAGAATTTGTACGGACCATTGACTGCATCACCCTGTAAAAGAATTTCTCTAGCGAGTATATCTTTAACTAGGCAATACTTAGGAAAGAATTCAAAATACACATTGTTATCTCTAGCGAATTGTGATACGCTTATTAGGTTTTTCTTAATTTCTGGCACTCTAAGTAGATTATGTAAATATAGCTACCTTTTTCCATTGATAATAGTACTACCGGTATGAGTAATATTGATGCACTTACCATTTCCTATGATTATATGTTGTTTACCTCTGTACTCCCTGTTTCCTTGGTTGAGGTTGTCGAGAGTGTTTGTCATGTGATTGGTTGCTCCTGAATCGGGTTACCAGTTGTCGTCTTGAACATTGTTTATCCTTGAACTTTCACCTTGGCTATTACTTTTGCTGTTATCAGTGGAGGTAGATGTGTCACTTTGAGAGTGTGCCATGTTAACATTTGGGTTAGTATTTCTTTGATTATTATCAGTCTGATTAGGTACAAATCCAAAGTTATATCTGAAATAACATTTGAATGGAGTGTTCCCAACTATTTCACATACTTGGCACTTTGGCTTGTTGTTAGGGTTCCATCTATCCCTTCCCCTTCCACGATTAGCATAGCCTCCTCTCTGATTTGAGTTATTGACTCTGTAGAACTGACTCCTGTCTCTGTTATTAACAGCTAAATTTAATGAATATTCTGAATTAGGCGTGTTCTTGATATCTATTCTTGCTTCATGTGAGATGAGAATTGAGTACACATCATCAAGGGGTGGTGATACTTTTTGCGAGGTTAGAACAACAATTACGGCTTCATACTCATTTCCTAAGCCATTCAGTAAGGATAAGACCTGTTCTGATTCGTCTATCTTGCTACCAAATGCAAGAAGCATATCACATAAGTTTTTAACTTTGGCTATATACTCTCTCATGCTAAGATTTTCTTTCCTACAATTATGTAATTGTCTTTTATAATAGAGAGATTTGGCTGATGATTGAGCATTAAATTTCTTTTCAACAGTAACCCATATGTTATTTGCGGTTTTACACCGGATTACTTATGATAACAAATTTGGGCTAATTGAGGATAGCAACCATGCGCTGATCAGTCTTTCTTTTATGTGAAATTGAATATACTCCTCATTACTGACAATTTTGTTATCGTTGTCAGTGACAAAATGGGGTGGTGTTGGCAAGGTTCCATTGATGTAACCATCGATACCGTAGCCTTATACAACGGTTTCAACTTGAAGTTTCCAACGAAGATAGTTGTTCTCATCAAGCTTGACTGTGATGAGTTGGCTTTGAAGACTAATGTTGGTCTTGATGAGTTATTCAGTGGCTCGTGATGAGCTGTTGATTCTGGAAGATGCAGAATTTTCTCCTTCGCATGCTATTGGATTGACCATGATGGAAAGCAGGATCAAGAACAAGTAAAATCAGAACTCTCCAGTTTAGAATTGAGATCTTCAAAATGCTTTTGCAGTCTAGAATGTTTTTTGATGATGAAAAATAAACACAGAACTTATATGATAAGAACAAGAATTCCTGAGAGAAACTTCTTGACTGTAAATGTCCTTTTTGATCTTCTTGATCGACTCTGGAGTTGATGATTTCCTATAAAAGATTTATAGTTGACAATCGATGCAGCCACTGTAAAGTCCGGCACGACACGGTTGTTAATTGATAA
Organism: Allium sativum; assembly: GCA_030737875.1. Taxonomy (NCBI): domain Eukaryota; kingdom Viridiplantae; phylum Streptophyta; class Magnoliopsida; order Asparagales; family Amaryllidaceae; genus Allium; species Allium sativum. The sequence continues at coordinate 20,438 of JASFAX010003921.1, forward strand.
ATCTCTGAACTCAGATGAAGAGAGCTTTCTTTGATGAGTTCAACATATCCAAGTGATGAAAATATAATTTGATGGATATTTACACCTAAGAATCTGCAATGCAACTTCAAGATTCAGAAGCTAATGCTGTTAAGCTACGCGCTCCGATACTAAATCAAGATCTGGATAAAGTAATTTGCGTGATAGTTGAATGTACAGAGAGTATGAAATGTAAAATTTGTAATCTATTTTATTTATTACATTTAGATTACAAATTCTTCTATTTATAATGCAAGAAGCAGTGGCTAATAAACGGTGGCCAAGAGATGAGCCCATATGTACGATAATACTCTCAGTCCATAAACATTTATAGTTAGGTTATTATTATAACCTCTGTACAAAGCATTGGCCATATTATACAGCCAACAGATAATTTTGTCTTCAATATACCCGTCACTCGAAGCATCGACAAAGTAACATAAACATCCATCGGTTTTTCTACGTGACATGCATGCATGTACATAATGTCAACGGTGCAGTGCAAAAAGAAAAAAATCTTTTGGTCCTTCGACAGACTATGCAATAAATAGACACATTTTTTATTTAGTACACATGAATTTGCATTTATGCACGAAATAATGCACAAAAATAAGGTTTTAGACCAAGTAATATATAGATAATCTTTACAATAATGTGGATGTCAACTCATATGCGTACAATGTGTAATGAAATAGTGTGAATTTGGTTCGACCATCATTGCGTAACATGGTATCAAGGCCAGATAAAAGAAGATGAACGTAGAGAGCAATAATTTTTTTCTTTTTTTCTTTTCCATTATTAAAATAAAAACTTCACAAAGCACACATCCAATCCTCTCTAGTTCAAATTTACACAATATATATATACATATATATATATATATATATATATATATATATATATATGTTCGAATATAAATGCTTGGTTTATATAGGGGGCAAACAAGGTGCTCACTATTTGGGGTGCAATTGAGCGCTCCTCTATAAATATATGTGTGTGTGCGCGCGCGCGCACGAGGTGCTCACTATTTGGGGTGCCATTGAGTGCTCCTCTATAAATATACATGTGTGCGCGCGCGCGCGTGAGTGAGGTAAAATTAAGAGCATCTCAAATAGCGCAACATCCCTGTAGCCTTTTGATTTCCGCCACACAATCTTTTTTTCCTCTCCTTCCACCATCTTTCTCTCCTACTCACACATCATTTAAATGTACAGGATTGGCTATAATTGGAATACAAAAGAGGTGCCATAAAAAAAAAGCATCATGCATGTGTATGTCGAAGTATGTGTGTGCACGCTGTGCAGTAGCCAGTAGGGAGAATGTATGCATGAGTGTAGATAAAACATGTGAACTGACAGTTAATTAAGAAGAAAAATAAGGTGTTTGACAGTAGCAGGGCGGCGCTTGGCGTAGGACACATGGAACAGTAAAGGGCTGCTGTGTGGAATATAATATGGCTTGCGAGTGTTTTGTTGGGCTTTGGGCCCATTTGGTAATGGGTGAGATTATGTATTAGTTTGTTATATGTAGTTTATCTAATTTTTTGATTTAGTTTATAATTTGATTAGTTAATTTAATTCGTTAATGTGTTAACTTAGAAAACAAATAACGTATCTATACGAAATTCTGTTTACCTGTAGCTTCCAACGTTAGATTCATATTGTGAATGGAACACGTTGATATAATTGTTGGACAAATTCGTTAAGCGTATAATACAAAAAAAAAATAGTAACGAACTTAATTACGTTAACATGATTAAGTAATTAAATTTTATCAGTGACATCTATTAGCTGAATCAAATATCATTTTGCTATTAACTTAAACATTGGTTAGTTAATTAGTATTAATAAATATTAATTGTCATTATCATTGGTTATTATTGTTTGATTGATGTGTTGATTGCACTCGACTTGTTTATGAGCAAATATTTGTTTCTTTTTAGCATTTTGTTGGATAGAAAATATTTGTACGCTACTGCTTGACTTATTACACGATTTGACTACAAGGTGTTCAGCGATAATATCGATTCATTTAATTGGTGAACATAAATTTAAACGAACCATTTTTGAAAAAAATCATACAAGATTGTGAACTGAAATGTGAGATTTCAAGAAGTATAAAATATTAGAAAATAATATTTTAAAGATAATAAATATTTTACAAAAGATGTTTTATAAATAAATAGAATTTTGATGACTTAAATCCCGATGTATAAAAGGTTTTAAAAACAAAAAGATTGTAATTTGATGATATTTGTGATTATTGTTGTAAAATGATTTATTTCTTTGGGTTGTGAATGTGTTACCGGAGATTCAAGTAACACGCGACTAAAAACTAGGCAGGGGTTGTTGGGGGGACCATGGAGACCGTCTGCTCTAGAGTGATAGAGGAACACTATATATTTATTGTATAACGGTTAGAATTCAGTGGTCTTGTTATCGGGAAAAGCTCCCGATCTGGTGACATGTATGTTGATATGCTTTTGTTGTAGAATTTGAAGATTTTCCAAAGGGATTTTGTTAACTCCGTTATTATAACGCTGCTCAAAAGTCATTCATTATTGGATCGGCTAAAAACTTACGGCTCGTGTGTACAAAGCTATGAATCTGTTACATACACTTTAGGGATGGATTACACTACATAGATATGTGGATGATTAACAACCCAGAAGAAACAAGAGGGATTGTTTATGTACATGTGTAAAAATGAGGGGTCATCGATATAAAAATGCTTACGTATTCCATGATACACATAATATGAATCGCGACAATATTATAAATAAATCAGCCAACATAGAAAGCATACAAGAACGACAACATAATGCATGATGACGTGACATAGCATGAACTGGGTTGAATCCAACATTGTAACACCCCACATCCGTTAAGGTCACACAAAGGGAATGCCTTAACTTCAATGGAGCATTATGGGTACTAGAACAGAAATATTACAAGACAGATATATATAAAACAGCGGAAAATAAAGTAGAAGTACATCAAATCGTTTATTAAATAGAATTGTCTACAATAAAAGCCCATCAACTTCCAATACCCAAATGCATAGCTAAAATATCTGTCTTGCTCAAAAATAAAGAAGCAAAAAAATAAAAAAATAATAGTATTCCCCACTAAAGCAAAGCAAGCCATAGCCAAGAGCAATCCAAGCCTTCATAAAAGAGCCTTGGAGCTTGGTAAGATCCGAACTAAGCTGTATTCCCACCATGTGAACCTGGGAGGGGGGGGAGGGAAACGGAAGAAAAGGAGGCGAAACAAACCGGGTCAGTCATAAAGACTGAGTAAGTCCTAGTGGCTTTCAGCATAAAAACAGGTAAAGATAACATGGCATGAATAAACTGAAAGTAAACATAAGCATGATGACAAGATAAGCTACAGGCACGATAACTAAGAATAACATCATAGGATTTCTGTCATGTATAACATTGCAAGGGTCCCATTCAAGATGAACTAAGTATAGTTTCGCAAGATTTCTATTAAGCATCGCAAGATTTCTCTGCTTCACCATTAAAATGATATATATTTGCTCTGCACCACCTAACTAGTGTCCCAACTAGTAATCTATATAAAATGATAAAATCATAATGTGATCCCAATCCCCGAAATTAAGGTTGCTTTCACGTGTACATCTATTATTTATTACCTAGATCTAATCTAGGGTTTTCTATCGAGTGCTTCCTAGATTCAACCAGGATTTATGCCACCTAGGTCCAACCTAGGGATTATGCTACCTATTGAACGCTTCTCGGATTTAGGGTTTATGCCACCTAGGTCCAACCTAGGGATTATGCTACCTATGTGTGTCATACGGCCCCCAATGATTGTAGATACCTATGCTGGTCCCACCATGGGGTGTATCAAGACCCATGGTGGCGGCCCGACGCAATTCTAGAATACATATGTTATACCACTGATGCCCCCAGTGCCCTATTTGTCTGCTCCGAAGTGTGTGCACGCCCGCACTCCGTTAGAACCCACACTGTTGCACCCACCGCCATCGCTTTGACCGCTTACAATCAGCCCAGTAATCGTGCCCCACCCTGCCTAGTTTCAGGGTACCATGATACCTAATTGGGTTACTGCTGAAATGGGTCCCCGTTACTAGGGTTTCCTACTGGTTAAGTTTGTGGGCCTATACACAGATATTACCCACCTTCCCGTGATGTACTTAATCCACCGATTCAAGCATGCTTATTAATGGTTAAGTTTGTGGGCCTATATTTACTAATATTACCCACCAACCCGATATGTACTTAACCCTCTCTGTCCATCACGTTAAGTTGGTTAAGTGTTTTCTCTTGTTTTACTTAACCCTACCACACATCATGTTATATCGGTTAAGTGTTGTTCCTTGTGTTATTTAACCCTACCGCAAGCCTTGTTATACTGGCTAAGTGTTCTCGCTTGTGTTAACTTAATCCCACCGCATGTCATGTCATATTGGTTAAGTGTATATTGACTTAGCCCACCCACTTATCATGTTGTGACGGTTAAGTGTTACCCTCTGTTGTTACTTAACCTGACCACGCATCATGTTATATTGGTTAAGTGCATGTTAACTTAACCCCATCCACCAGTCATATTATAATGGTTAAGTGTTACCCTCGTGTGTTTACTTAACCCTACCACGCATTAGGTTATATCGATTGGGTGTTATCAACCTATTCAAGTTAGCCAAACCCATCCGCTAGTCATGTTATAACGGTTAAGTATCATTAGCCTAGCCACGTTACTTAACCCACCCATTCATATCATATTGGTTGAGCCTACATTTATAAGTTTTACATGTTCTTAACTCATATCGGTTAGGTCCACATTTACATGTCAAATTTTCATGTCATCCCACCTAACCCTCTAACCATACCCACGTCTTATTATGGTTAGTATTCCTTAATTCATTCATTATGACGAACGAATCATGACCTCTCACATTAGACCGTGCATTTTGTGGCCACTGGATTTGTCGGGCGGTTCCGGGCAGATTTACACCACAAACTGGGTCTAACCTCGTGTCATAAATCATTACGCCTAAAATTTGGCCTTCGACCTCTCACATTAAACAGACACTTTGTGGCTACTGGATTTGCCGGGCGGTTCCGGGCAGATTTACACCACAAACTGAGTCTAACCTCATGTCAAAGGTTCATTAATGGTCGCATTCCACCCAAAACCCCAATATCAGTTCATGTGTTTAACATATAGAAATGTTCATGGTTCACGTTTTTGCCCCAAAATGTATTCCCAAATTATTATCATAATTCACTATAAGGCTATGCCAAGTTATAGCCATTTATTTACAATACATGCCAACCACCCAAAACCCAACTTATGCGTGTTCATATTAAACCTTTACCAAGTCATAAATTTTCATACATGTTTCTATTCCAAATTTCACATAATTAACATATGCCCAAGTTCTAGATTACATGTAAATTTTACATATGCCCAATTCATACCAAATTTACATATGTTCAATTTATGTCGTTTTACATGTATGCCAATTTTATACCATTTTACCATATCAAATTCTAGCCAAAATTACATGTATCAAGTTTCATACCCAATAAACCCAAATCATGGTTCATGATGTAGTTATCCCAAACTATAATCTTTTTATTACAATACATGTCAGTTGCCCAAGTTCATAATACATGTTTATGCCAACTATCAAATTTACAATTGCTTTCGTGTTCAAATACCCAATTCTACATATGCCTAATTAACATAAGCCCAATCTTTTGATTTAATTTACATAGTCCCAAACTCGTGATTTAATTTACATGCCAATTCATGTATGCCCAAACCTGCAATTTCAATTATATTGACAATACCCAAATTTCAAATTTCATGTTATGCCATCAATTCCACCACACACATATATCCAAATAGGTAATATCCCAATATTTTCCCGTATACAAATCACACGTATATCGTAGTTTAGGCCTAGGTCCGAAATTGACCAAGGTTCATCAAAAGAAAATAAATAGGGGAAGGTAGAATTTTGCATAAAAATAAGACCAGAGAGAAAAACATCATCATAGGCATGAAGATTACAACTTGATAATAATATCAACATGAATTGAGAAAACTGATTTACAACAAGCTGAATACATCATAGGCTTGACAAGAAAATGAGAATAGAAAAGTCCCAAAACTCAAGATTCAAGAAGCAATAGATCTGAATCAATAAACATACTTAAATCCAATTCCACTTTATTCCATGGCCATATTATAATTAAACGTTTAAATCTAAAAACAACTAGAACTTACAGAGCATGCCTAGTGAATTATGAACTGAATTTGTTTTAAAAATGTTGCGGCGCTGTTGATTTATTATCTTGAATCATTGTTGAAGCTTTGTTCTTTGAATTGATTTGAGTTTGAATGTTTATACTTTAATTTGGGGGCGGCGGCCATGGTTCAAGGGGGAGTTCAGCAGCATACTAGTGTAAGAATGATTTGATATGAATTAGGTTAGGTCTAAGGGTGTTTTTATAGGTGTAGCAACTAGTTTAGGCCCTTAGATTAACCCTAGAATCAATCCGGACCATCAAAACACGTCTCAGGCTTCAAAAATGAGTTCTGGGTCAAAATAGGCCGACCAGGTCGACCTGTAAGGGGGAGAGGTCGACTACATGGTTGACCTGGGGGGTAGGTCAACCCTTGGGTCGACCATATGGTCGACCTGGTCCCCAGGTCGACCCCCAGGTCGACCTGCCTGGTCCTGTGCTGCCTAAAATCTGCTGAATCTTCTACAGGCCATAACTTCTTCATCCAGACTCCGATTTTCGAAAACTCGGACTTTATTTCATGTAAAATTTCTAGACGAACGCAATGGCGTAACCCGTTTCCCTTGATTATTATTTTAAAATTTAATTTTGCCTTGATTTATGGTTTTAACATGTTATAAAAATTCGGGTTGTTACATTCTTCCCTCCTTAAAGGATTTCATCCCTGAAATCTTCAAATTAAGAAGAATGCGTCCTATCATCCAATCAACCATCTACTCAACCATCATTCACAAGCAACCATTGTCCTTAAAAGATTTCTAATGCTGTATGAACATATGCATGCAGTATGTGTATATGTTCCTTGTCTATTGCAAATGATCAGGCCTGATTGATCTTTTTAAATGCAAAATATGTTTAGTGCCATGAATCCAACATGTATGCAAATAGTCCTAGTCATATAAACACTATATGTGTGCACAAACATCCATCCATATGCAACACCCACATGATAACACATTCAATTCCATCCATAAACAAGTATAAACATTCCTGCATATGCAATATGAGATGTGACTGAGCCGATCTAGTGCCTAATGTGTGTTCATGCATCCACGAGCAACAACTAGCAACCACTTGCAACCATCAACCATAACATGTCTCAAACACATGTTTACATCCATTAGTTCCTACCTAAAGGTATAACCGAATGATAGAAGCAAGTAAAGAAAAACTTTGTACCCTAAACACCAGCCCAAAACCAATATATATGATTCTAGGAAACCAAGCATGATAAACTCCTTTTAGGTCACAAGAAATCCCTTCCTAAAACCAACCCATATCCTATAAAGCCCAAAAAGTTTAGTCAACCCAACGGACATCCTCAAACCCGAACATATATCATAACCCGATGAGTCATACTCCTTATGGGGTTTGCAACAGAAATAAGATTGAGAATAGGACCGAGAGGATATACATAAAAGATAGCATGCAAGTAAGCTCTACAGGAAAAGAGGGATCAAGGATATACTCTTAAAAAGAGATATGATGCGCGTATCTAGTCTTCAATATTCTAAGTCGCATTTCCTTGAGCTTAACTCCATTGTGCTTTGTCCATCTTTAACTTCATAATTTATTAATTCTTGTTTCCAAAATATGAGCTGGAACTCATTTCACTGTTGTCTCTCATCCCATTTTCCCTTATCCTCCTTCTAGTATACTCGGCTCAAACATAACTGCGTACTCATGGTTTCATGCAAGCTCTCCAAAATTCACTAGTGAATCTTGGATCTCATTTATAGGGTATTCCACGTAGAAGGATTATCTCTTGCAAATAAACAGATGTCAACCATGTTGCCAAATGTACTTACTAAGGTGATTTCCTATAACTCATGCATAAGCGAAATGAACCATCCACCTTAGTGGCGAACACTACTCGGGATCAATAGATGTATCAAGAGATTCCAGGTAACTAAGCATGGCAGAATCCTAAGGGTTACACTAGACTTCAAGGGCATTACCAAGGCAAGTCAAGAATCTAACTACCCTCTTTTCATACTCAACAATGGCACCATTACTGGATAACCACTCCATCCCTAGAATCTAACCATAACCCAAAAAAACATAAGCATTACTACTAAACTCAACAATTAGCATAGACATTCCCAAATCCAAACGAGTCATGAATAAATGAGCCGATTCCCTAACAGGATTTGAGAATAAAATGGGATCCTCTACTACACTAGTACTAAGGTGCAGAGACTCAACTATCGAAGCAGAAATAAAAAGGATGCGATGTACCATAATCAAAAAGGGTACGAACATGATAGAAATATAAACTAGACTTTCCTACAGAAACATTTCTACCTTCTTGTTCTGAGCCTCATTCACCTTAACCACTCTTATCCCCTCTTATATAACGTGTTAACAGGTCCCTCGAGAACTACCTCCATCGCACGGCAACCCTACAAATCTTGAAATAAGATTAGTCGCAGATGGAACTAATGTGACTACAGATGGAGGAAAGAAAGGAAAAGGGATTCGAACAAGGAAACAAAGGATAATGCTAATGGCCTTTGGGGAATAGCCTTTAAAAATAAAACTTTTCTTGAAAAATGCTTCTTTGTAAATGGTTTTGAAAATAATTTCAAAAGGTTTTAAAAACTTTTGACCAGTCTGGAAATCAACCTGGCTCTGATACCAAATGTAACACCCCACATCCGTTAAGGTCACTCACAAAGGGAATGCCTTAACTTCAATGGAGCATTATGGGTACTGGAACAGAAATATTACAAGACAGACATATATAAAACAGCGGAAAATAAAGTAGAAGTACTTCAAATCATTTATTAAATAGAATTGTCTACAATAAAAGCCCATCAACTTCCAATATCCAAATACATAGCTAAAATATCTGTCTTGCTCAAAAACAAAGAAGCAAAAAAAAAATATATAGTATTCCCCACTAAAGCAAAGCAAGCCATAGCCAAGAGCAATCCAAGCCTTCATGAAAGAGCCTTGGAGCTTGGTAAGATCCGAACGAAGCTGTATTCCCACCTTGTGAACCTGTGGGGGAAACGGAAGAAAAAGAGGCGAAACAAACCGGGTCAGTCATAAAGACTGAGTAAGTCCTAGTGGCTTTCAGCATAAAAATAGGTAAAGATAACATGGCATGAATAAACTGAAAGTAAACATAAGCATGATGACAAGATAAGCTACAGGCACGATAACTAAGAATAACATCATAGGATTTTTGTCATGTATAACATTGCAAGGGTCCCATTCAAGATGAACTAAGTATAGTTTCGCAAGATTTCTATTAAGCATCGCAAGATTTCTCTGCTTCACCATTAAAATGATATATATTTGCTCTGCACCACCTAACTAGTGTCCCAACTAGTAATCTATACAAAATGATAAAATCATAACGTGATCCCAATCCCCGAAATTAAGGTTGCTTTCACGTGTACATCTATTATTTATTACCTAGATCTAATCTAGGGTTTTCTATCGAGTGCTTCCTAGATTCAACCAGGATTTATGCCACCTAGGTCCAACCTAGGGATTATGCTACCTATTGATCACTTCTCGGATTTAGGGTTTATGCCACCTAGGTCCAACCTAGGGATTATGCTACCTATGTGTTTCATACGGCCCCCATTGATTGTAGATACCTATGCTGGTCCCACCATGGGGTGTATCAAGACCCATGGTGGCGGCCCGACGCAATTCTAGAATACATATGTTATACCACTGATGCCCCCAGTGCCCTGTTTGTCTGCTCCGAAGTGTGTGCACGCCCGCACTCCGTTAGAACCCACACTGTTGCACCCACCGCCGTCGCTTTGACCGCTTACAATCAGCCCAGTAATCGTGCCCCACCCTGCCTAGTTTCAGGGTACCATGATACCTAATTGGGTTACTGCTGAAATGGGTCCCCGTTACTAGGGTTTCCTAATGGTTAAGTTTGTGGGCCTATACACAGATATTACCCACCTTCCCGTGATGTACTTAACCCACCGATTCAAGCATGCTTATTAATGGTTAAGTTTGTGGGCCTATATTTACTAATATTACCCACCAACCCGATATGTACTTAACCGTCTCCGTCCATCATGTTAAGTTGGTTAAGTGTTTTCTCTTGTTTTACTTAACCCTACCACACATCATGTTATATCGGTTAAGTGTTGTTCCTTGTGTTACTTAACCCTACCGCAAGCCTTGTTATACTAGCTAAGTGTTCTCTCTTGTGTTAACTTAAGCCCACCGCATGTCATGTCATATTGGTTAAGTGTATATTGACTTAGCCCACCTACTTATCATGTTGTGACGGTTAAGTGTTACCCTCTGTTGTTACTTAACCTGACCACGCATCATGTTATATTGGTTAAGTGCATGTTAACTTAACCCCACCCACCAGTCATATTATAATGGTTAAGTGTTACCCTCGTGTGTGTTTACTTAACCCTACCACGCATCAGGTTATATCGATTGGGTGTTATCAACCTATTCAAGTTAGCCCAACCCATCCGCTAGTCATGTTATAACGGTTAAGTATCATTAGCCTAGCCACGTTACTTAACTCACTCATTCATATCATATTGGTTGAGCCTACATTTATAAGTTTTACATGTTCTTAACTCATACCGGTTAGGTCCACATTTACATGTCAAATTTCCATGTCATCCCAGCTAACCCTCTAACCATATCCACGTCTTATTATGGTTAGTATTCCTTAATTCATTCATTATGATGAACGAATCATGACCTCTCACATTAGACCGTGCATTTTGTGGCCACTGGATTTGCCGGGCGTTTCCGGGCAGATTTACACCACAAACTGTGCCTAACCTCGTGTCATAAACCATTACGCCTAAAATTTGGCCTTCGACCTCTCACATTAGACTGACACTTTGTGGCTACTGGATTTACCGGGCGGTTCCGGGCAGATTTACACCACAAACTGAGTCTAACCTCGTGTCAAAGGTTCATTGATGGTCGCATTCCACCCAAAACCCCAATATTAGTTCATGTGTTTAACATATAGAAATGTTCATGGTTCACATTTTTGCACCAAAACGTATTCCCAAATTATTATCATAATTCACTATAAGGTTATGCGAAGTTTTTGCCTTTTATTTACAATACATGCCAACCACCCAAAACCCAACTTAGGCGTGTTCATATTAAACTTTTACCAAGTCATAAATTTTCATATATGTTTCTATTCCAAATTTCACATAATTAACATATGCCCAAGTTCTAGATTACATGTAAATTTTACATATGCCCAATTCGTACCAAATTTACATATGTTCATTATGCCGTTTTACATGTATGCCAAATTTATACCATTTTACCATATCAAGTTCTAGCCAAAATTACATGTATCAAGTTTCATACCCAATAAACTCAAATCATGATTCATGATGTAGTTATCCCAAACTATAATCTTTTTATTACAATACATGTCAGTTGCCCAAGTTCATAATACATGTTTATGCCAATTATCAAATTTACAATTGTTTTCATGTTCAAATACCCAATTCTACATATGCCTAATTAACATAAGCCCAATCTTTTGATTTAATTTACATAGTCCCAAACTCGTGATTTAATTTACATGCCAATTCATGTATGCCCAAACTTGCAATTTCAATTTTATTGACAATACCCAAATTTCAAATTTCATATTATACCATCAATTCCACCACACACATATATCCAAATAGGTAATATCCCAATATTTCCCCGTATACAAATCGCACATATATCGTAGTTTAGGCCTAGGTCCGAAATTGACCAAGGTTCATCAAAAGAAAATAAATAGGGGAAGGTAGAATTTTGCATAAAAATAAGACCAGAGAGAAAAACATCATCATAGGAATGAAGATTACAACTTGATAATAATATCAACATGAATTGAGAAAACTGATTTACAACAAGCTGAATACATCATAGGCTTGACATGAAAATGAGAATAGAAAAGCCCCAAAACTCAAGATTCAAGAAGCAATAGATTTGAATCAATAAACATACTTGAATCCAATTCCACTTTATTCCATGACCATATTATAATTAAATGTTTAAATCTAAAAACAATTAGAACTTACAGAGCATGGCTATTGAATTAGGAACTGAATTTGTTGTAAAAATGTTGCGGCGTTGTTGATTTATTGTCTTGAATCATTGTTGAAGCTTTGTTCTTTGAATTGATTTGAGTTTGAATGTTTGTACTTTAATTTGGAGCCGGCGGTCATGGTTCATGAGGGAGTTCAGCAGCATACTAGTGTAAGAATGATTTGATATGAATTAGGTTAAGTCTAAGGGTGTTTTTATAGGTGTAGCGACTAGTTTAGGCCCTTACATTAACCCTAGAATCAATCTGGACCATCAAAACACGTCTCAGGCTTCAAAAATGAGTTCTAGGTCAAAACAGCCGACCAGGTCGACCTGTAGGGGGGGTCGACTACATAGTCGACCTGGGGGGTAGGTCGACCCTAGGGTCGACCACATGGTCGATCTGGTCCCCAGGTCGACCTGCCTGGTCCTGTGCTGCCTAAAATCTGCTGAATCTTCTATAGGCCATAACTTCTTCATCCGGACTCCGATTTTCGAAAACTCGGACTCTATTTCATGTAAAATTTCAAGACGAACGCAATGGCGTAACCTGTTTCCCTTGATTCTTGTTTTAATATTTAATTCTGCCTTGATTTATGGTTTTAACATGTTATAAAAATTCGGGTTGTTACAAACATAGAACGTCGGGTCGCAACATTCAGGTCGTTCCCAGATCCAACATTCAGGTTGTTGAGATTCGGGTCGCTAAAACTAGGGTCGTTTCAACAATCGGGTCGCCAAGACTCGGGTCATTAACATTTTCTTAAGCACGTAAGAAGCTGGTTAGCTAAAAAATGAGTCAAGTCGTATATAATTGGGTCGGTACTACTGCTATGTAGTGGGTCGGCTACATTGGTTCACACTGGATCATTTGTATTTAAAATGCATGCAGTGTGGATCCTTAATTAAAATAATGGGTTGTTTGCTCTTTATCTAGTGCCAGCTGGAAACGTTAGCACCTGGGTCGTTCATGTGTTGTATAACGTCACCAACTGGATAGTAGCAGCTTGCCAAGGATTGCATGTAGTATGCTACGAGTAAAGAGGACAAAGCAAGGGGTCGTTGACATGTGCAGGGTCGCCTAGGGTTACGGTGTGCTGGCAATACAATATGAATCAGTTTCTTATTTTTACACTGTGACGAGATGGTGACAAAGTATAAAATAACATAGAGCACAACATATAGACATGGGACTCACAGTTCTTTTGATTTCATACAAAATAGGATCATGTGGCAAATATATGTTGGATGAGCCTACATATATCCTCCAGTCGCGGGTCGTTCACAATATAATTGCGTCGTGCACTAGCAAGGACGAAGACAGTTAACACATGTTTGCATGGGTTGTTCCTAGATTAAATGGTGGATTGGTTTGATTCATATGAAGTTAGGTCTTCCATATAAGGCTAGGTCATTCGCCATGAAGTCGGGTCGTCCACAGACCCGAGACATTGTGCACACATAATTACAAGGCTACTACTCCAACCTCACCTATAAATACCTTGGCACTTCCTATATTTAAAGGACTGAATTTTTCCGCCCCGAAGGACTCATTTTCATTGCTCTACATCAAGAAATCATCTCAAACTTTATTAGAGCTCCATCAAGCTTCAATCATCTCCATCATCGTGAAATCATCAAAGATCGTCCAAGTGAAAGAATATTGAAGATCAACTTCAGTAATCCCCACAACTAGAGAGATCTAAGCATTTCCACGACAAATTCAAAGGATTGAAGAGAAAAGATAGAGAATCGTAGAGAAGAGAAATTCATTACAAAAGAAAATAGAAAAGATGTATGAAGTGAAAGTGAATATGTACCTTGTAATGATAAAAATCATAATGAAATCCCTTATTAAAGTGGATGTAGGCCAAAACTAAGTCTGAATCACTATAAATCGCTCTCTACTCTGTCATTTTTTGCACGCTTATGCTCATAACCTTGTTTTTCATAAATCTGAAGTGTTAATACACCTCTTGGGGTGTTAGCATCCATTTTGGTTATGTATATTTGTTTTTTAATTTCCAAGTGAAGTATGATTTGATATGAAAGATACGTATATTCTTTCAACGATTTGAAATAAAACTGGTATTTTAAGTTCGAAGAAATTATTTAAAAAGATTAGATTTTTATAATAATAAAGTTGATTAGATTATAAATCTAAATATGTAGACTAAGCCAAAGGGGTAGTTTAGGAATTGCATAGTTATATGTGCATTGTAGGCTCGATATGTCCTGTTTGTAAATAAGAGAACTATGATGTCTAGATCCTATATTTAATTAGATACCCAATTAAAAGGGATGGGCAGTCATAAGTGCTAGTGATGCATCCTCAAAAATAACTTAACACTTTTTTAGTTGTTGGTTATGTATCGTGTGATGTGGTACCTTTCTTTCTTACTATATTATTCCACATTTGACTTGTTGAATTTGCAGAAGTAGCTGTCGTTGTCTATCTCATCCAAATTATGCAGCAGTAGAATTATTTGGTTTTTATTGTATTATAGCACACCTTATAGATTAATGGATATATGGTAGTTTGTATAATAAAATTTTGTATCCCATTTATATTTAGCAGTGTCGAATATTATCAAATATTATGTAATAAATTGATAGTTTTCATTAGTAAATTTATAACGGACTAATATTTTGAAATTTTCGTCTATTTCGAAAAATTAGGTTGTTTAAACCAGTAAGGTAGTGGATAAAGAAATGAGTCATAGCTCTTCTAATACTAACCCTAAATTAAACTTCACTACGTCGTCCAATGATAACAGTGATTTTAACATCATTCTTTATAAGTGGACTCCTACTCCTTCCGCATCCTCACCGCAGTAAAAATATCATCGTAAAAGGAAATTTTGCTATGTTCTGGTTGAAACAATAAAAGATAAGAAGCAAAAGAAAGATGGAAAATCTAACAGTGAAGCTGGCTCATGTCCAAAAAATAATTCAGACAGATGCTTCCAATGGGAAAAACTAATGATGAGAATATCTCCAAGGAGAAGCTCAAGCCAATGACAGTCTGATTTAATGATGAGGAAAATAAAAATAACTTGGGCCTAAATCTGAAGTGAGGCATTCGTTATAAATAATAGTTATTTTGAAGTAAGAAACAAAAGCTAAATTGGTAAAGGGAACAAAGAATAAAAGTTAATTAGCAGGTTTGACGGTGATTTATTCATCGTTACTGTTATGGATAGAACAATACAATGAATTTGAGCAAATTATAATCAAATTAGAGGAGCACATTAATTGTTTGTTTTGGTTTTACCAAGGAAAAAAGATGATAGTACATTTGTACAACATAAGATGGCAACGTTAGCAGTGGATGACTATGGATTATGTGTTTGGATTGTTGTAGTTGTTTGGGTACTATAGTAGTGATGTGCATGGACTATTAAGGAACGATATGGTTTTTTTTTAATAGATTTGAGTGCTTATATGAAGTTGGTAGTTTCGGGTATAGGTGGTAGAGAGTCGAGTTGCTTTGATTGCAGCAGCAAGTTGGGATGAAAGAAGAGGGCTGTTGAAGTAAGACAGAGGAAGGTGCTGCGTATGGGTTTAGATTTGGGTTGAGGACGAAAACTGGTTGTTTTGGTTTTTAACACAACTAGGTTGATTAAAATTGAGTTTGGTAGAATAGGCAAGATGTAGTGAGATGTTAAAGTTGCAGTTACTGCAGCGGGAAGGAAATGGTTATTGAAGCAGGTTTTGATTGATATAGAATGTGGTGGATAGTAGTTTTAGGTATATAAGTCTGAACGTTGTGAGTTTGCGAATTTGTCTTGGGTTGTTGTAGGTGTGCTGGTTCAGGTGTGACAATGAAGGTTGAATGATTTTCTATGTAAGGAGAGGAAGTGCAGTTGATGTCAATTGCAATGAGGGAGTTATTATTCGTAGGCAGCAGATAGTTTGAAGAAGGGTAATGTTTGGATTTAAGAATGGTAGTTGTTAGTTGTGGTCTAAAATCGGGTTGTGGTTGGTATTTATGTGGCCAAGCTTGGGTTTTGATTTTGCTACAATTGCGTTCAGGCGATGATGTGGTGTATTAATGATGATGACAATTGACTTGATAGAGTTGTGTGTTTAATTCTGGTTAATGATGAGGATTTGCATTCTCATTCTATGTTTGAGCTATTTGATAGTAGGAGGAGCCACACATCATGTCACCAACAATTTGAATAATCACAATCTTGGAAATAGAGAATACAAAGATAAACAATCTCTACTTATGGGTAATGGTAATTTTACTTTTATCACTCACACTGGACATGCCAGCATTAAGAGTGTCAAACAAATTTACCTAAATAATCTCCTAAGAGCACCAAATATCAAAAATAAATAAAAACAAGTGTGTCACACTGTGCTAGAGATAATAATGTATTTTTTGAATTTTACCCAAAGCATTGTCTAGTTAAGGACATTCTAACTAGAGAAATTTCGTCGCGTGGTAGAGAAAGTATTGGATTGTGCAAGTTTGACATTGGAAACTCAAGATTTACTTAACCCTACTATAATGTGACAGAAATAAACAAGAAAGAGTATTGTATGACATTTGACATATGGCAATGTAAACTTGGATACCTAAGTATAAAAGTTGTAAGATAAGTATTGAATGATAATAATGTTGTGACTAAAATTCCAAAATTTATGTTTGTACTTACTTTCAAATGGGAAAAAGCCACAAATTACCCTTTCAATCTTTTGAAACTAAATACTTAGAACCATTAGAATTAGTTGCTATTGATCTTTGCGGGCCAACACCAACATATAGTGATTATGGTTTCAAGCATTACGTCTTTTTTATTGATGCCTACTCAAGATTTGTGTGGATATATTTCTTATAGTCAAAATCTGAAACATGTAGTTGTGCAGTTTATAGTTAGTGCAGAAGAACAACCGAATCATCAGGTAAAAATATTTCAAAGTGATGGTCGAAAAGATTTTTTTTACCATTATAAGATTCTTTAAATAGAAAAGGTATTGTTCACAAACTTATATATTAGCATAAATCTAAACAAAATAATCTTATAAAGAGAAAGCATAGACATATTGTAGGAACTGGATTAACACTGCTTGCACATGCATCATTACCACTTAAATTTTGGCTTGATGCCTTTGCCACTGCGGTATACTTAATAAAAAGGCTGCCGACAAAAGTGTTACAGTACAAGTGTCCCACTGGAGTGCTAACAAAAGTTGAATCAATATATAATGATCTTAAAATATTTGGATGTCTATGCTTTCCTTACTTAAGACCATTTAACAAACACAAGATTAACTAACTTCAGATCACTACCATACACATTTCTAGGGTATGCTGCTAACCATAATGGGTATAAGTGTCTAGACAATAGTGGGAAAATATACATATCCAGGCATGTAGTATTCAATGAAAAAGTTTTTCCATTCAGTAATCCCACTTGCAAGACAACGAAGAAGATATATAACCTAAGATATTCTATTTTACCCATACGTGAACAAGTTGATGATAATGTGCATGTGCCACATTCTAGTGATAACATGACACACACACACATACACATAACACAAACTGTCAGTTCACCTCAACACACACTATCCAGCTATGGATCGGGTCAAGAGTGTGAAACTACTAGTACTAACGGTGATGCAGATTCACAAGATCAAAGTGACAAAAATGATCAAGGCAGCAACACAGTAAGTACTCAAAAGTAAGTGAGTAAAAGTAATAATCAGATGCAGAATAAGCATTATATGATGACTAGAGCTAAAAGTGGTATATTCAAACCAAAAATTTGCTACACTGAATTGAATAAAGAAGAATAATACACTATCATCAAGTTGTGCTTAATGATAAATGGAGGTCATCTATGAAAGTGGAGTTAGATCCTTTAAATAGAAAACAAACTTGGTGTTTGGTGCCACCACCCAAAGATAAAAATATCATAGGGTGCAAGTGGACCTATAGAATAACGAGAGATGCTGGTGGCATATATCTAAATACAAGGCCAGACAGGTAGCCAAAGATTATTCACAACAGCGTGGAATTGATTTCAATGAGACATTTTCATCTGTTGTGAAACCAACCTCTATTAGAATAATACTAATTATAGCCTTGCA
This sequence comes from Allium sativum, assembly GCA_030737875.1. NCBI lineage: Eukaryota > Viridiplantae > Streptophyta > Magnoliopsida > Asparagales > Amaryllidaceae > Allium > Allium sativum. The sequence continues at coordinate 38,922 of JASFAX010003921.1, forward strand.
TAAGAACTGGACCATCAAGCAACTTGATATAAATAATTCTCTTTTAAATGGTGATTTATAAAAGGAAGTCTATATGGAATAACCTCTTGGGATCAATGAAAAAGCAAATAAGGATCTAGTGTGCAAGCTAAACAAAGTTGTATATGGCCTTAAGTAAGCACCTAGAGTGTGGTCTGACAAGCTCAAAGCAATACTATCAAAACTTGGCTACAATCCCACCAAATCTGACAACTCACTATTTACAAAATTTACCAGTAACACTGTCACTTATGTGCTAATTTATATTGATGACTTCATAATTACAGGTAACAATGAAGTGAAATCAAGAGCATATCTAAACAATGAATTCTCAGTTGATGATCTGTGGGAATTATCATATTTTCTAGGGATAGAAGTCATCATAACAAAGAACAATGAATTACTTTTAAGCCAAAAGAAATACATATTGGAGATTTTAGCCAAGTCAAAAATGGATAACACAAACTCACTTCCTACCCATATGGTAACCAATCTACACCTCAGTAAAAAGAAGGGTGAATCCATATGCAATGAAAAGCAGTACAGAAGCATCATTGAAGCACTTCAATATGTCACAATCACCAAACCAGACATATCTTATAGCGTAAATAAAGCAAACCAAATCATGCAAAGGCCATTAAGTGACACGGGAAAGTAGTTAAGAGGATACCAACACTACGCCATAAATGGCCTATCGCAACAAAAATCCATGGTGTTGCTACTACAATGTTGCCATTGCTATGCTGTTTTTTGTCTATTGCAACGCACACTTCAATGTGTTAGCATGGATATCAAATTGTGTTGCAGTAGCTATAGATATATTCAAATTAAAAATTAAATGACACCTCGGTGATCCACACCTTTAGTTAAAACGAAATCCCAACCATTCGATCAACGCCCTTGATCCGCACCTCACCCATTTCTAATTCCCGCTGCTATTTTCCTTTACCGCTTATTTTCATTTTCCCCAAATTTCCAAAATTAGTCAAAATGTTCAATCAATTTTACAATCGCTGAATTCAATCTTAGTTCTGAAAATTCGGGATCAACCCAACCGATCCATCGATTGAATGGATTTGATACCACCACCTTCTCAGATCTTCGTGTGAAGGATCTAGGTATTGCTTCAAAGAGGAATATCCACCAACATCGCAATCAGCGATTCTGTTTCAATCACCACGTGAGATAAAACCAAATCTTCTCATCTCCTACTTGCTTTCGATTTCTCAGGTAAGAAATTTTCAACTTTAGATTTGGTTGATTTAGTGGTACAGTTTCCAAAACGGAAAACCGAGGGTAATAAATTTCAGATCTAAATTGATTCATTGTATCCTATCACTTGTATGCTTACCAGGAATCTATCGATAAGTTTAGCTTCGAAGTTGGTTGAAACTTTAATTGCTATGTAGGTTTCATTATCAGAATTGAATCGTACTTGGCACTATTATAGTTTATAATTCTTTGGATTTCTGATCTGTCGTGTTTATTTGTTAGTTTTCTTCTCTAGGTTAGTTTGTTTGATTTATAACGTTGAATCAAGTTGACAATTGGTGGGATTTGTTTTTTTAGAAGGAACTTAACTTGACAAGAAACTGGTTTTTTATCTTACAACCACTGCAGTTACAGCTTTTCCTGTATACTTTAGTAAGACTTATTTCATTGATAATTCTAATTGATTTCATTTTCAGTGGAGATTGATTCCGTAACATAACCTAAATCCAGATTACTTGTTTATCAATAAATAATTTCTAATGTGATCGGTAGATTTATCTATACTCAGTTTCTACAATAACAGGTCATTATAGAGATGTGTTTCTCTTATTTCAAGCTTAAGAATTCAGATATATTATTTTTTTGGTTCTGTTAGAGGGGCCCCGTTTTGTAGTAGATAATAGGGGTTCATTAAAGGAAATCTATAGTTTTCTTATATTTGTTTTCTTGGGGTTCATTTTGATAGCTTGTAAAATTTTGATTATAAGCGTGTTTAGATTCTCAGAAAGGGATTCTGATTTTAAAGCAATAACCACAATACATTCTCAGCATCATTAACTTCAACATTGCCTAAATTTTGTATTTCTGCATGT
>JASFAX010003922.1:0-41023 GCA_030737875.1 Allium sativum
GAGGATGTTCCTACTAGATGGAATTCCACCTTTCTCATGCTCGAGAGTGCTCTTTATTATCAGCATGCTTTTCGTCATTTACAGTTGAGTGATTCTAACTACAAGCACACAATTTCTCATTCTGAATGGGTGAAAGTAGAACAAATTTGTAAGTTCTTGAAGGTTTTCTATGAAGTTACTTGTCTTTTTTCTAGCACGAAATATCCTACTGCAAATTTGTTTTTTCCTCAAGTATTCGTTGTTTAAGACACATTGCAAAGAGCTAGGTCTGATGGTGATAGTTTTATTAGTAAGATTGCATGTGGCATGATGGGGAAATTTGAGAAGTATTGGAAGGCGTATAGTCTTATTCTCTCGATTGCTGTTATTTTAGATCCTAGATATAAGATTCAGTTTGTGGAGTTTTCATTTAGGCGACTTTATGGTGGTGGTTCTGTTGAAATGAGTAAAGTTCGTGAAACCATATTTGCTCTTTTTGATGCTTACATGCAATTATATGGTAAAATTACTAACACCGTTTCTAGTAATCAGAGTCAATCTTCTCCCGATGACCTACTTGTTTCTAGGGAATGCTTGGATATTCTGAATGTAAGCTTTATATAACTAAATATGCATTACTGTTTACATTTTTTCTCTCAATTAAATTATTTAGTGTTTAATGTGCATAACATATATGCAGGACTTTGATAATTTTGAGAGTGAAGAATTTACCTTTTTAGCTCAGAAAACACAATCGGAATTATATTTAGATGAACCAAAATTGGATATGAAGACAAATTTGGATATTCTGGAATATTGGAAAGCTAATCAGTTTAGATTTCGGGAATTATCTATTATGGCTCGTGATGTTCTATCCATTCCTATATCTACGGTTGCCTCTGAAGCATCGTTTAGTGTAGGCGGTCGAGTTCTTGATCAATACCGAAGCGCACTTAAGCCCGAAGTTGTTCAGGCAATCATATGTACACGAGATTGGATATTTGGAGAGGAAGGTTGACTTTCTTATTATATTTGTCTTGTGCATAAACTTTGCTTTTCTAAAATTTTAATAACTTGGCAGGAGTTACTACGTTGCCACCTAATCTTGATGAGTTAACGGAGGACATTAGCAACTTGGAAATCAGCGGTACTCATTCTCAAACCGCTGAATGTTCTTCTAACAACCCACAAATGGACACACAAATATAAAAGGTACATGTTATTTATATTACAACTCATGATATATTTGCAATAGAAAAGTGCCACATGGCACCAGCCGCAAGCTGCTGGCACATAGCAGTGGCCCTGAGCTGTTGCCATGTTGCAACAGCCGTGAGCCGCTGCCATGTAGCAGCAGACGTGAGCAGGCTCACGGCTGCTGCTACATGGCAGCGGCTCACGGCTGTTGCAACATGGTGGCAGCTCACGGCTGCTGTTATGTGACAGTGGCTTGTGGCTGTTGCCAAGTGCCTCTGATGTATCAAACTATCACGACTACTATTTTAAAACTATAGTTCTCCTGAGAGAATAACAACTATAGTTTAAACTGTTTTTACTTTTATGTTTAGATATTTTCTTGAGTTCTCCTAAGAGAATTTCCTTTGCAAGTTTAAATTAAATATATTAATACAAAAAATGATATACATATTTGTATAGTCTGTTATGTAATAAAATTATTTTACCATAAGTTCTTGGAACATGTCCTTCATCATTTCATCATTTTACCATAAAATTAGTAATGTTATTCACGAGGTTAATAAAAGTTTGGTTTTCCATTAGACGTTTCTCTTTGTGATTGTGAGCCAATATTTTGAATTTACTGTTCACAACAAGGAAACAAGTTTCCTTTTGTTTGTTATTCATGTTATCTTATATTTTAATCAGATGCTAACTTGAGAACAAACCGAATTGAATTGCGATATACAAAGTGCAAGCACAAAAAAAACTGCTTGTTTTTCATGTTTAAATGAGTCTATTTGTCTGGTATAAGGAAAGATCGGATAAATACTTAGTTTCATGGAGTTGCATCACTCGTATAAAGATAGCTAGACTCATTTGAACTCTTGATATTATAAGTTACTAAACGTCTAAATACTACATGTTTTATTTTCTTGCTACAATATAATTTTTTTATTACTGTATTTGATATGTTTAAAATTATAATGTCAACTTTTTACTGTATTTTCTATTTTCCATGTGAATTATGTTAACTCGAACTGCTAGAAGATGTAGATTTTTGTTTTTATTGGTCAATGCATTTTTGCAAATCATGGTGAGTAGCAATGCATAAATTTTACATCGTCAAATACTTCATTTTACCAAATTCATAGCCATTGCAGTGCCAAAAATGCGTAAGGCGCTAAAAATGCCCCAACAGTGCCATAGTGTTATGGCGTTGGCTAGTAGTATGCTATTTAAATTTGTTATATAAAATGACATGCATTTGCAATTTTGCATGCATGTAGCTGTAGCTAGTAGCTGTAGTATCAATTATGCTTTGACAATTATGCTAGTATTATGCTATTTCAATTTGTTATATAAAATGACATGCATTTGCAATTTTGCATGCATGTAGTTGTAGCTAGTAGTTGTACCATAGTATGCTAGTAGCTGTAGTATGCTTACTCAGTTAAATAGAAGAGATGAATGTTAATGGTTTATCAATTATGCTTTCTTTCAGGTATGGCCGTATGGGATGGGAATGGGACTATGGGAGGCAATCAGTCAACTTAATGGTATTATCATATTATGCTTTCAGGTTATAAGACTTCAGTTGTTGCGTTGCATTGTATAACTAAAGTTTGAGTAGCTTCTTGTATTTTTAATTTTGTATGAATGTATTAATATATCATGTTGTTTGTAATTTGTATGAATGTATCCGTATTATGCTGTTGGTGATTTTTGTAAATGTTGGTAATGGGAACTAATGTTATATCATGTATGTTGTGCACTTGTGCTGCTTGGTCAATGGTTAAACCGTTAAATGGGCAATTTGTATTAGTCTAGTGAATGCGTTTGAATGTTCATATTATTGAATGTATTAGTCCAATGTGTCTGTGGTGTGAATGTTTATATTACCAACAATGAATGTATTAGTCCAGTGAATGTGGTTGAGTGTTTATATTATTGAATATTTGAATGGTAGTAGCCAACGGGTCAAATGAGTTAACCCGACCCGACCCGTTTAGCTAAACGGGTTACACGGGTTGACCCGACCCAACCCGTTTATAAACGGGTTGAGTTAAGTTTGGGAAAAATGACCCGTTTAATAAACGGGTTGACCCGACCCGTTTATAAATCAACCCGAACCCGACTTGACCCGACCCGAACCCGACCCGACCCGACCCATTGACAGCCCTAATTCACCCTGTTATTCACCTTATTATGTATGATTGTTATTTTTGTCGATTTATCCCAACCTTTCAACCTAGAGATTACGGGCCTTAAACAAACCTGAGATTACTCATTTAAAAATGGAATAAGAATATAGGTTGAAATGACATATACCTATTGATATAGATTGAAATGATATATATCCATACCTAAAATAAAATTTATGTATCTCTTGGCCATAGGATCAAAAATTATATACAGACACCGGTTGGTTAATATTTTTTTTTTTAAACTTTATATTTGAAATACTGTTTTGAAGGCAATATAACTGATATTTTATAAATTAATTTCCTTCGAATTTGAACTTTGAATTTTGAAATTTAAAAGTCAAAGGAAAATATTTAATGTTGTAAACTGAAGCTAATTTTTTTAAAATTGAATATGAATTGAATCCATTGAAATCGAATTGTTTTAAAATTTAAAATAATTACCCAACTTTGAAATTTACCTTAAATTAATTTATTTAAAGTGATATTTTAATTGTGAATTTGAGATTATTATAAATTAAAATAATTCAAATGAGAATTCTAATTGGAAACTTTAAATATTTGAATCGAATTGTTTGAATTAAATTGAAAATGGAAGTTGATTTGAACCGAATTATTACTATTGAGTTGATTTAATTTGAAATTGGAATGTGACTTCAAGTTTATTTAAAATTGGAAAGAAACAATTCTAAATCAAACTATTTTAGTTTGAATCTTTATATAAACTACTTTAATAAATAACTATTTTACTTTTTTCAACTTATGTATATTAATTATTTTAATAAACTACTTTAACAATCAAGTATTTATTTTATAAACTACTTTAATATTTAACTATATATTTAAATAAATTTGATAAATCTTGTTTTAAATTCAAACTATTTACATATAAACATTTTAGTGCAATAACTATTTATTTTTCAAACTATTTCAAATAGATCTAAAATATTTTAATATATAAATAAATTCAAATATTTTAAATATTCACATTGTTTTAAAAAATGAAATTGTTTCAGGATTCTAAGTTTGGTTTTAAATAGATTTTTAAATATGAAGGTATATTCTATTTTGGATATAAAATGGCTTTAAAGCAAAATCTGATATTTTTGATATGAAGCATGAACCATTTGAAATCTAAAAGATCCAACGTGTGTGTAATAAGAATTTAGTTGTTAAAGAGACCGAGATCGGATATTTGCATACTCTCTGCCAATATCGAGATCCACTTTTATTACCATGCACATGGTGGAGAATCCAGAACGAAGTAGAATGGCTTAGCGGATGGTTCTGATATGAGGTACTAACATGGCCCTGATTCCTGTGAGTCAGCTTGATGTGACTAAAATAGGAGCTATGCCGAGACCAAGTAAGGTCATTCCTTCTGTCGAGCATACTTCTTCGATAACGTTCTATTACTTTTGTAATACGATTGGTGGCTACGCTTAAATTTTGATTATGGGATTATGTCTCGAGGTGGTTGGTAGTTGTTGCTATGCGTTACTACCAGTCCGTCTCTACAAACGGTATATCCACCCTGACATTGCCTCGTGTGTCGTGTTGCATGTCATATACGAGCCTACTACAATTTTTGTTTGTACCGTAGTATATGGATCGCCCCTTGAGTAAACCATCGGTTTGGTGGAGCTTACGGTATTGTATATGTTATATGAATATAAAAATGTTTTAGGGGGATATGGTTAACACCTTAACGCTATTTTGATACTTAACTTTACTTATAGACACTATTTCATATAGCGTATTTTACTATATAGTAGATAGTTTAACGGACCCTTAGGAGATGGAAAAATCCCATAACACCTCTTAGGTTATTGAACTCACAAATACATTGGATATCATATGTGAATTACCATAAGTATCTATGATGCCATGATACTTGTATTATTACATGGTTTTGATTTGACTGATATCAGAATATTTTAGTTTTGATCCGAGTGTTCTTGTCTTTTCATTTATGCTCGAATCAGCTTGAGTTTTCAGTTAGCGAAAACCATATTATATTGGAGAATGAAGACGAAGTTTTGGTATATTATCTATTATATATTCCCACTACATCAACTTTATTCCACTGTGTTATTTTATTATGTCTAGGTATGTATAGCTCTGATAATTATTGTAAAGTATAAGCAAAGGTATATTTTAATAGCTTCTTGAACTGTTATTTGATTATTATTTTATCCTTCTGCTGTGAGATTATGTGATTGTTTTCTCCTATCTTTTCTTTTATTTACCCCAATAGCTATATGTATTTTGAATTTGTTTGAGCCGACATGTATGGAATATTATCGACTTAAAAGGTAAAAAAAATGCAAGTCGTTACAAAATAAATTGTTCTAATAGTTTAAAGTGCTTAGAAATTTTGACATAGTTATATATACTAATTATATTTTGGAAAATAATTTTATTATGATAAATAATTTTGTAAAAGGACACAAAATATTCGAAATTTTAATGATCCTTATGATAAAAATGGTTGTTATAACCATTTTAAGTTACAGTTTATTTGAAAATAATAAAATAGTAAAACTTCAAAATTTGGAATGATTTTTTTTAATGAAAGTATATTAGTGTACACACTAGAACTAACAAGATTTCGAGAAAATATACTCATTTTATAATTTCCGAATTTTTTTAGAAAATTATTATGCTTAACATGTCTATTTAATATTTAAAGAGAGTAGTCGGTCTTATATGAAAATATAAAAACTGTTAATTATTTGAAATGCTTTCATAATGTCTATATATTTGTAAATATTAATTATAATCTATAATAATTTTTTGTTGTTGAAAAATTACTTAATTTTTAAGACCATTAAAATTCAAATTTTGCCTCCAAAATTTGAAAATATAGTCATTGTAACTAAGTGTCTATTCATCTAAAAACAGTAAAATAGTTCAAATCTGAATTAGACTCCAAATTGTTTATAGAAAAATATATATCTACCTGCTCTTCACGTAAAGATTTTCAGAAATAAATTATTAATTTGTAATTTTTAAGATTTTAACCATATTATAGCATTTTATTTTTTCCGCTATGTTTTCAAATTAGGTAGTTGGTTTGCAAAAATCCACAAAATTGAAAATTTAATATTTTTCTTTGAAATCCATTAACAAACTTTTAATACATAATTATTTAATATATAAATAATAAAATCATAAGGCAACTCAAAAACTAAAGTGTCTTTTTATTTAAAGAAAACTAGGTGTTATTTTTGGGAGGAAATTTTAAAAACGAAAAAGTGGTTATATTTCGACACAGGGTACTTAGGTACGTTGATATACATGTTTATATTTTATTTATTTGTTTATTTTTTCTAATTCCTTCAAATATAATGTTTGACTCATTATTTGTAACATATCCTTTAGGGTTATCTCCAAAATTGACCAATATACCATCTTTGTAAACATTGTCCTTCAGAATATACATATTTCTACTCATATATCTCGAACATCCAATATCCACTTCTTCTTTTTGATTTGAAGTGATTTACTAGCTACTAGATATTATTTCGTTAGTTTTCATGTTACATGTCTGTTCCAGCAAACAATAATTTTTCAAAAGATCAAGTACTTTTCATAATAAATAGATTGCGATGACCCAAACTTCCCCGGTAAGGAAAGCCCAGATTGCTTTGAGAACAACACACATCAGAACATAAACTGAAGAACATTTTATTGCTGATTACAACAATTACATCAGAGTACAAGAATATAACAGAGTATGAATGATTATTACACAAAAAGAAATATAATAATATCAGAGTATTAAATTACATTTAAATAGCAGCAGAAAAATAATACAAATATACAACCGAAAGGAATACACGGATACAGAATTTTCCGAATATCGCTTCAGCTGTAAACCAGAATCCTGTAAATATATCTGCAAAAAGCTACTTGATTGCCCATGTGAAAAAGAGGGCACCCAAGTTTGCCAGTGAAACAAACTACAGGTCAGTCATGGGACTGGTATGAGAAATCTAACTTAACTAATGATAAAGCTAATCATAGGACCACGCCGCTAATGCGGAACGGGTTTACTCCATTGGATTGCCAGTGCATGAATAAAGTAAATCGTTAAACAACGCAATGCTTTTTAGAAAAATGAAACCATTATAAGACTCAAGTTCCATCACACAATGCAACACAAACCGGAGGATAGAGTTTTACCTTATAATGGTCAAAAGATGCTTGATACGATAAAAATGGATTTGATATTATTATTAGTGTATATATGGTTTAAAAACAATTTCAATCATAATGTATCAATCATAGACGGCATAGCTACCATATACTATGTCGCCATACTAGTTATACAATCAAAACCACATGATGTTGAAACACCCCACCTCCGTTAGGGTCACTCACAAAGGGAATGCCCTAATTTAGGTGGAGGTTTTTAAGTATAAGTAACAGATAAACACAAGACAGATATAAACACACATTTTTAAACAGCGGAAAACAACAGACTTTTATTTCATAAGATACGTGTTCATACAAAACATTTCCATAATTGTCTCAAAATACTTCCAACATTACAACCTCATTACTGTCTTGATTATTAAAGATGCATAAAACATAAATAAAGTAACAAAAATCCCCATAATGATATCCAAAGCCATGATCCAAGCCAAAGAGATCCAAACCATACATCTACGGTCTTGAAGCTTGCAAAGAGTCTGTGTAACAACCCGTAAAATCTGGGCCAGTTTAAAATTTTTATTTTGGCGATTATAGCGAATTTTGAATATTTAAAATAGATTATTTTAAATATAATCGACGAGAAATTTATTTTGAATAGAATTCGAACGTATATATTATACGCGTCGTCGTTAGAATATAAATAATTATATATAATTATAAAAGGAATTGAAAATGGCGCGGTAGTTCGATAATTCGATTTCAAACTTCAATTGAATGTACCAGGTGCAAAACAATCCGGATTTTAGTGAAACCAAAAATAATGGAATCTAATAGTGAATATCTTTCCAACGAATCCGGAAAATCAAGATTTCATATCGGGAATCAAAAGATATGTCCAGTTGAAAATTCTGAATAGTCGCTATGGAATTCAGGCCCTTAAAAATAGCCATTTTGCAAACGACCTCGGATTTCGACGAAACCAGTTTTGTTGGGTCCGTGATGTCGAGTTATTGCTAGGTTTCAAATTTCATAAATTTTCGAATCAATATGTGAGCGTGGCAAAAGAAAACGCGTTTGACCAGTTTCAGTTGATTTTAATCGACTGGAAATTGGCCATTTTTCAAACGGTCTCAGAATTCGACGAAACTAGTTTTGTTAGGACCGTATCGTCAATACAAAGCTAGAAAATATTTTTCTGGAATTTTTAGTGTTAGTATGTGACCCCGGTAATTTGAAATGTGCGTTAAAAATTCAATATAATGATTTAAATGTAAATTCAACGGAAACTAATTGGAACGATCAAATCAGCTTACGATACATATCCCATTGTGTTCAGAATGAGGGTGAAACGCTATGGACGACAGGCGGTGGGCCTCATTTCGAGGTCGTATGTAAAAGTCAACTCTATGCTAATTAAATAATTAATAAAAAATAAATATAATAATAATAAAAAAAAAATATTTATCTCCCCCCCCCCTTAAAACCGCTCTGGCCCCCCCTATTTCTTCAAACACTCAGACGAGGAAAAAAAAAAAAAAAAAAAAAAAAAAACGAAATCAAAAAGAAAAAAAAAAAGGCGTCGCTCCTCCCTCCCCATCGACGCCCCACCGTCAGGCGCCACCACCTCCTCTACAGTCCCGCGCCCCTCTACAGTCCCGCCCCCTCCTCGGATTTGAAACCCTATCGCCTCCTCCCCCAACGCGATGTCCCTCCCTTCTCCTCCTTCTACACCACCTCCTTCCCCGTTAACCCTAACCCGATTTCACCAAACCCTCGCTCCACCCTTCGCCTCGCCTGCAGCTCCACCTCCCTCCGACGCAGGAAGAAACCCCTCCCCCAGGCTGTAAGTTTTAGTTTTTTTTTTATTATTATGAATAATTTATTTTTGTTTTATCTTTACAGTTTGAAAAATGTTTTTATTTTTGTTTAGGAAAACCGTTTTTATTTTTGTTTAGGAAAACCGTTTTTATTTTGTTTAGGAAAACTGTTTTTATTTTATTTTCATCTTTAAAAACTGATTTTATAAGCATTTTTAAAACTGTTTTTAAAAGCATTTTAAAAACTGATTTATAAAAATATAAAAACTGATTCTCTGAGATTATTAAAACCTGATTTTTAAAAAAGAAATAAAAACAGTTTTTTTTTTCTAAATGTTTAAAACTGATTCTTTATTTTAAAAAGGTTTTAAAAGATTTGAATTTTAAAAAGGTTTTAAAGGATTTGAATTTTAAAAAGGTTTTAAAAGATTTGAATTTTTAAAAGGTAAAAGATTTAAACTTTGAAAAGTAAAAGAAAAGATTAGATCTTTGAAATGGAAAAGGCGGTATCTATTTGAAATAAAAATTCGATTTTTATATATTGAACTTCGATAGAAAAATAGGATTTTTATATATTAAACTTTGAAGTAAAAATTCGATTTTTATATATTGAATAGCGAAATAAAAATTCGATTTTTATATATTGAACTTTGAAATAAAAATTCGATTTTTATATATTGAACTTTGAAATAAAAATTCGATTTTTATATATTGAACTTTGAAATAAAAATTCGATTTTTATCTATTGAACTTTGAAATAAAAATTCGATTTTTATATATTGAATAACATAATAAAAATTCGATTTTTATATATTGAACTTCGAAGTAAAAATTCGATTTTTACATATGTAGTGGCTACGGGCGACGAAGACAACGAAGATGCGAAAACAACGAAGATTTCTATCAATGAAGAGCCGTGGAGCTAGGATAGCTATTCTGTGAGAATTTCTCACCTTTCAATTTTATTTCTAGTTATATATATATATATACTAGGATGCAGACGGTGCTTAGTAGCACCCGACACAATCGTCCACAGACCATGGACTTGTTTGTTTGGCTGTTTGGTTATTGATTGTGATATTGGTAATGAATGTGGTTTGTGGTGTGAAAAATCGAATCGATAAATTGGCTAGGATTAGACGTGCGCCGTTATAAGGCGTAGGAGTAAGGCTAGGTTAGACCCTTACTCCAAATTTTGTGGTTTGCAAAATGAAATTGATTTGATTGATGAGTGAATGGCGTGGGCCTTCACTAGACCGGGGATAAGGCTAGGCCTTGTCCCGTTTCTAGTATCGTGCCGTTATGCCGCCGAAATTTTCTAAAATAAGTTAGAAAGATAAAAATAGCATTTTATTTAAAGAATGAACTGAATAGAAATTCATATGTTAAAATAAAATGTGTTATCGTTAAAAATATAATTTTTAACGTGAATGTGAATAAATAAATATTCATTTACAAACCAGACGGTTTGTTTATGTACACCTATTTGAATGACGTTGATTGGGTGGATAAATTTTACACATCGCCTAACTGCACAAATAAAATATGTGTTTGATTGTTTGAAACCCCACACGGGTGTTAGGATGAAATTTGAAGTTCACTCATCCTGATTGATTAAATATGTCGATCGATTGATTGACAGGCTGTTATAAGCGTCGAATATATATATTTGATGCTTATACAGTGTAGTGCACTTTGGTTGATGGTTGATTATTTTCAATGCTATTATATACATGTGTTGTATGCAAATCCATATAATTAATTTTATATGGTAATTGATTGGGCCTCATTCCAGTTTTGAAAAAGAAATATTTGAAAAAGAAATATTTGAAATAGAATATTTGAAAATAGAAATTTATGAAGCCGTGTTGATTAGATTGACGCCATTTTGACGTGAACGATATTTATATCAATTTTAAGTGATTTCAAAATGAATTGAATTGAAAACGAATTCAAAGTGAATTGAATTGAAAGCGATTTCGAAATGAATTGAATTGAAAACGATTTCGAAATGAATTGAATTGAAAACGATTTCGAAATGAATTGAATTGAAAACGATTTCGAAATGAATTGAATTGAAAGTGATTTCAAAATGAATTGAATTGAAAACGAATTCAAAGTGAATTGAATTGAAAGCGATTTCGAAATGAATTGAATTGAAAGTGATTTCGAAATGAATTGAATTGAAAACGATTTCGAAATGAATTGAATTGAAAACGATTTCAAAATGAATTGAATTGAAAGCGATTTCGAAATGAATTGAATTGAAAACGATTTCGAAATGAATTGAATTGAAAACGATTTCGAAATGAATTGAATTGAAAACGATTTCGAAATGAATTGAATTGAAAACGATTTCGAAATGAATTGAATTGAAAACGATTTCGAAATGAATTGAATTGAAAGTGATTTCAAAATGAATTGAATTGAAAACGAATTCAAAGTGAATTGAATTGAAAGCGATTTCGAAATGAATTGAATTGAAAACGATTTCGAAATGAATTGAATTGAAAACGATTTCGAAATGAATTGAATTGAAAACGATTTCGAAATGAATTGAATTGAAAACGATTTCGAAATGAATTGAATTGAAAACGATTTCGAAATGAATTGAATTGAAAACGATTTCGAAATGAATTGAATTGAAAACGATTTCGAAATGAATTGAATTGAAAGTGATTTCAAAATGAATTGAATTGAAAACGAATTCAAAGTGAATTGAATTGAAAGCGATTTCGAAATAAATTGAATTGAAAACGATTTCGAAATGAATTGAATTGAAAACGATTTCGAAATGAATTGAATTGAAAACGATTTCGAAATGAATTGAATTGAAAGTGATTTCAAAATGAATTGAATTTAAAACGATTTCGAAATGAATTGAATTGAAAACGATTTCGAAATGAATTGAATTGAAAACGATTTCGAAATGAATTGAATTGAAAACGAATTCGAATTGAATCGAAAGTGAATTGAAATGAATTCAAATTGAATTGAAATTTGAATTGAATAGAAATGAATTTTAAAACGAATTTATAGAGAAGAATTCAATTTTGCTTTGAATTGAAATGGAAGTTGAAATAGATTTTGAAAACGAATTTTGAAACTATTTATATAATTCGTTATAAATAGAAATCGACGAAATATATATTATATATATTATATATATAATATAATGGCCTGAATAGAACGCGCCGCGCCGCGGCAGTTCGTCAATTTCGACCATTTATTTCAAACGGACATTGCGGGAGATCCGACCGTCGGATTCTCCTAAAACCGGAACCGTTGGGTTCGTATCGAAAAGAGCTTTCTAATGAATGTTAGAAATTTGAAATCTAACGGTTGGATTTGGAGATACGTCCAAATCAAATTCGAAAAAGGTCGCTGTAAGTGCAGTTCGATGGCCATTGATGGAAATCGACTGTACGGGCCTTGATAAAATTATTAAAAATAGCAATAATTTGTGTAAAATCATAAGAAGTGATTTAGAAAGAATTGGGATGAAAAACTCCATATTTGAAAAGATAAAAATGGATTTTTATCGAAATGAACTAGTTTTGAACTAGAATTATAATTCTATTTATTTTTAAATAAATAAATTGAATTTAAAAAGGGTTTTAAAAATAACCAAAATTTCCAATGATTGCATTGGAGTGGATTTGAATCGAAATTGTCTTCGGAATATTTCGATGTTGGAATTCGTGATTATACAGGTGTTGTTATGGAAATTTGAAAGATATATATATTTATATCGTTATTTCAAATACGACATTTGTTAGTCGTAGAATTTGATATTGAATATAAGCCGATATATTTTCTATTCAGAGCCTTGTATTGAATATCGAATGTGATTTGGGTTTGTCGTGAATGGTGTCTTCACTAACACTGTTCTTGAACCCAGTTGAGAAATGATTAAATCTTTTTATTTAGATTTAATGAAGTGTACCAATTAAATAATATTTAATTGGAATTGAATTGATATTGATTTTTGGGTTTATCGTGAACAGTGTTTTAAATAACACTTGTTCTTTAACCCGATAATTAATGAATGTGATTTGGGTTTGTCGTGAATGGTGTCTTCACTAACACTGTTCTTGAACCCAGTTGAGAAAAGATTAAATCTTTTTATTTAGATTTAATGAAGTGTACCAATTAAATAATATTTAATTGGAATTGAATTGATATTGATTTTTGGGTTTATCGTGAACAGTGTTTTTAAATAACACTTGTTCTTTAACCTGATAATTAATGGGATGTGACTTTGGGTTTATCGTGAACCGTGTTTTAAATGACACTGATTCTTTAACCCAGTCACAGATTAAAACTAAGTGGAGTTTTAATGAATCTTTAATTAGATTGAAAGGATCGAGAATGGAGTATCACCAGTTTTGCTCCAGGCGATAGTTAAATCTTTAATTAGATTTGAACGTGAAATTTAGAAACTAACTGTCGGTTAGCCAAGCAGAAGGGTTTTCTGGATATTGATCTGATGTTGGTTTCGGCCTTCGGGGTTAATATTTAGGGAATTATTCTCTTGATTAATTTACGGTTAGTGACTAATGAATTGGAATGAGGCGTATGTTGTGTTTGTGTAACACTTTTATAATATATACGCGAGTTATTCGGAAAGACCGGGTTTATCCCATTCTGAATAACTGATACGACGATAAGTCGAAGATGAAGACGATGGTCGAAGACCGGAGGTCTTCACGTCGTTTGGGTGATAACTGATGATCTTGATTGGGCTGTACACCCAAGAAGATGGAAACAGTTAGTGATCGTCCAGACGTACTTGGAGATCGATGGATATGCGGGGTACTAGGTGCCTCCGGTTTCGTTCAGGCCCAGAACGGACTTGTAAATGGACTGTGTGTCTGACATTGGATTTCATTCTGTGTGACTGATATCGGTTGCATAGAGTGGTTTGCCTGTGTGGCATGCTAAGATGCAAATGATCAAGGCTTCTGTTGAAAAGCAAAGTCTTGTGGTGATGATCAAAGCACGGCCTTTGTGGCGTAGCTTTGTGTAACGTTTACTTCGCGAGTTTCACACCCGGTATGAACCAAAAACGGGAGAGGACATCAGGGAGGACTTGCGTTTCTTTCTAGTTAGAAGTGGCGTCAGTGGTTTTACACGCCCTGACGAGTTTGACTTATGTGGTTGTTGCTGTTGCGAGGCGCCTCGGTTATATCGGTTTCGGCCGATGCATTCTGGTCGGCTGACGGACCAGACTTACACCCCATAGGGTGGGGAAACGTAGTGTTCAGGCATTTTAATCCACATCGGTGGACCGGCCCTGACGATCCAAGGGCCCACCTGTGTCTGGGTCCTGAGACACGGACTAGAGCGTCTCGAATCGGTTGAGGACTATCTTTTGCCTCGGTTCATAGACGGAAATCCAATTTCCAAATACGTGACATTTGCGGTTTTATTTGTAAACCTATATATGGCGACATGATATATGGTACCCATGCCGCCTATGATTGATACTTATGATTTGAAGTCGTTTTATACATTATGCACTTATAATAGTATCAAACGATTTGTTTTAAACGTATCAAGCATTCTTTGGCTGTTATAAGGGAAAACCCTATCCCCCGGCTTGCGTTGCATTGTGTGATAGGACCTGGGTCTTATAACAGCTTCATTTTTCTTTATTTAGCATTGCGCTGTTTGTTTTATGCACTGGTATTCTTGGGAGGAAACCCGTTCCGTGTTATACGGCGTGGTCCCTTGATTTACCTAATGATTTAAAATAAAGATTAAAAACTGTTTTAGTTCTCACACCAGTCACATGACTGACCTGGAGTTTATTGTTTTAACCTAAACTCTGGGTGCCCTTATTTTGACACGGGCAGCTAGTAGTTTTGGTTTTGCAGATTTATATTCACAGGATCCTGGTTTACAGCTGGAACGATATCCGGAAAGCTTTGTATCCGTATATCTCTTCTAGTTGTGTATTGTATTATTTTCCGCTGCGTTGTATTTAAGTGTAATTTGAATCTCTGATATTTCTGTGTAATATTCTTTTATACTCTGTATATTCTTGTAATCTGGTGCATTGTTGTAATAACAGTGAAATGTTCTTCTGTATGCGTTCTGTTGTGGTTTGTTCTCGAACTATCCGTCGCTTTCCTTTACGGGGAAGTTGCGGGTCTTCACAGTCTGACTAAGCTGGGTTGTTTCCTCCCTGTGGACCTGAGGGGGGAAACGAAAGAAAAGAAGACGAAAGAAAATAGAGTCAGACATAAAGCCTGAGTAAATCAAGCGACTCTTCAGTATGTGAATAAGAAAAGGGCATGATAGATATAAACTGAAAACAGGAAAGTATCATAAGCTAAAGGAGTGTAGTCTAGAAACGAATGTACTATCGCACCCACGCTATATCTCTGCATCTACTAGAACTTATTCTAACTGGCACCCCATGCTGAGGGTGAAGTGATCCTTTTTGTTTTTCTAAAGATCGACTCCTACTCGCACATGTGTCTTACGCCCCCCCCCCCCAAGAATTGTAGATACCTATGCTGGTCCCACCATGGGGTGTATCAAGACCCATGGTGGCGGTGCCGACACAATTTCTAGAAGACATAGGTTATACTACTGGTGCCCCCAGTGCCCTGTTTGTATGCTCCGGAGTGTGTGCACGCCCGCACCCCGTTAGAACCCAAACTGTGCACCCATCATTGCCGTTATTGACCGCTTACAATCAGCCCAGTAATCGTGCCCTACCCTGCCTAGTTTCAGGGTACCATAATACCTAACTTGGGTTACCGCTGACACGGGTCCCTCGTTACTAGGGTTTCTAGTCAAACATGTTAAGTGGTTAAGTGTCTATATTTACCTAACCTCACCCATCAATTCTTGTTAACATGTTGAATTTGGTTAAGTGTTTTCAGTTGACTTAACCCTACCATCTGTCCTTAACCTCTTAAAGCACCGACCACTCACATTAGACAGATATCGCTACGGTTACTGGATGTGCCGGTTGGTTCCGGGCAGGTTTACACCGTAGCTCAGTCTAACCTCGGGTCCTTATTGGGCTCAATGCTTAACCACCCACATTGGATAGGTATTGTTGTGACTACTGAACAACCGGGCGGGTCCGGGCAGATTTACGTCACAACTCAATCCAACCTCGGGTTAAGCATATCGTATTTTCTAAATTTACATATTTTATCACTTCTCAATTTGTATATGTAAATGTCATGTCCTTTATTCTTGGGTATAATATTTCATACCGTTTAAATGTCACAGCCGTTGGCATGTGCCAAACATGCCAACATATATATATTTTCATGTTTTACACCCAACGCTATTACCCCCGTTTGTACGTTCGCAATATTATAACAAATGTTGGGCTCAACACAATTCAACCCAACTTTATAAACATAAGAAAAGGGGAAATCAAGGACATGTAATATCATAAAGGTGTGTGGCGCATGAACTTGCAATTTGGCGATTCAAATAACATAAACAATAGGTCATATGAACTTGTATTCAAATAGGTATATAACTAAAGAGGTGTCACATGAAATGGCATAGTTTTGGTTTATACAAACTTGGGTTTAAACATGTTTAACTTGTTATAATGTCAACCACAAAAATAACATGTTGTATATTCACCAAAATGTCCACTTTTAACATATAATCATATACCCTATTTTAACATGAAACTTGCATAGTTTATGTAACTCAAACGGTACTTAATATATATCCAAATACTTGCAATGAACATAAGATGTATACATAGGTTTTTGGGTTACATAGGCATAAAGGTCTCAATCTAGAACATGTTACATAAGTCTTAATTTTAGACTTAAAGGATGTATATAGTTCATGCTATCGACATAAACATAAAGGGATCAAATTCTAGTTTCTGCCACAAACTTGCAAGTGCTATTATTTTCATATACAAATGTCTAATAGGCTTGCATTAATCAATTTATGCCCCAAATATCAATACACAAATCATGACAGAATCATTGCAATACACAGAATTCACATCGTTATTACAACACAATTCTATTTTCATTTACAGTGAATCACGTCACAGTTTCTATTCATATTCTGAAAGATCACTATACTTACAACGAGTGATGAATTCTTGTGTTTTGGTTTCTGTATTCTGATTTGGAGATGCTCTCCTTTGGGTAGCAAAGTTGCGTTTAAATAATTTGATTAAGCTTTTAGTTTTCTTCTTAATTTGATTCATCTCTAAGCTTCTCTCTCTTGACGGCTACACTCAATTCCTTCCCGGCAGCATGACGACTCCAATCTTATTTTTTTATGTGAATTTTAGTTGAGACTTAGGGTGTATATATATATATATATATATTTCAGATTGTTTTGAGGCGTCAGATGAAGATAGGAGAAATCCAGACCATACAAAGTCTAACAGAGCCAATCAAGAGGTGACACGTCAGCCTGAATGACACATCGAGCCATAGAAATTCGAGCCAGAGCCAGACCCAACCAAACAGGCCGGCCAGGCAGGTCGACACCCAGGTCGACACTATGGTCGACCTGGGGGTGACCAGGTCGACACCATGGTCGACCCTGTGGTCGACCTGGTTGCTGGGCGGGATTTTTCCCGCCCAGCCCAGTTTGAGTTTATTTTCGAATTTGAATTCGAAACTGAGCTGTTTTGAATTTTGAATTTTATTCTGAAACTTCCTAAGGTCATAACTCCTTCATACGGAGTCCGATTCACGCAAACTCAGACTCTGTCTCAAGCAGAATTCCGAGACGAGCGCAATGGCGTAAGCCATTTCCCTTAATTCTTTCATTTAGAATTAATTACACTTTAATTTGTGAAGTTTAATGCTATAGAATTTTCGGGGTGTTACATTCTCCCCCTCTTAAAAGGATTTCGTCCCCGAAATCTTCAAGTTAGGAAGAATGTATATCCTATCATCCAATCGTCCATCTACTCAACCAACAAACACAGGCGTCCACTGTCCTTAAAAGACTTCTAATGCTTCATAATCATATGCATAGTGTGTGTACATGTCCTTATCTAATGCAAAAATCAGGAGGTCTACTGATTCAGTTGACCTCCTAAATGTGAATCATGTAAGTGTCATGAATCCATTATGTACACAAATTTTTCCTACTCATAATTCTACATGAGTGCACAACTATTCATACAAATGCGACAACCATATGACAGCATATCAAGTTTCAACCACATACAAATGAGAATACATATATGCATATGCAATATGAAGTGACTGAGCCGATCTAAAACCTAGGGTGTGTGTGTATATGCATCCACGAGCAACCACTAGCAATCACTAGCAACCATTTGCAGCCATCATCCATAACATGTTTTCAAATACATGTTTGCATCATTTGTTTTCTACCTAAGGAGTTAGGAAAAAGACCGAGAAGATATACCTAAAAGATATATAAAGCATAACTCAAGGAAAAAGAGAGATCAAAGATGTACCCTCAAAAAGAAAAGGATAGGTAGCGCGTATTCTATCCTCAGTTTCCCAAGTCGCGTCTTCCTCGGCATCACTCCACTGAACTTTGACAAGCTTGACTTCGCGATTGCGTAGCTTTTTCATTTCAGTTCCTAAGATGCGGGTTGGAACTCTCCTCACAGTTGCTTCACGTTCCACTTCGGCTTCTTCTAAAATGCTAGGCTCCATCACTTCCGCAGACTCATGTAAACACTTCCGGAGGTGAGAAACATGAAAGACGTTGTGAACTCCGTCCAGTCTCTTGGGTAGTTCTAATCTATAAGCCATCTTCCCAACCTTGTCGATGATAGGTAACGGCCCTACAAATCTGGGTGCTAGCTTCCCAGTGGATCCAAAGCGAACGACGTTCCTTAAAGGAGATACCTTAAGGAAAACCCTGTCCCCAACCTCAAACTCAAGGTCGGTCCTTCTCTTATCTGCGTAGGATTTTTGTTTATCTTAGGTTGTCTTCATCCTTCTTCGTATTAAGTCCACTTTCTCTGAGGTCTCTCTGATCATGTCTAGCCCAAGTATAAGTTTATCTGTAGACTCCCACCAACAAGTTGATGATTTGCACAGTCTTCCATACAAGGCTTCGAAGGGTGCCATGCCTATGGTAGCTTGGAAGCTGTTGTTGTAGGCAAATTCCACTAAAGGAAGGTGATCCTCCCATGTCCCTCCAAAGTCAAGGAAGCAAAGTCTTAAAAGATCCTCTAAAACTCTATTCACCCTTTCCGTCTGGCCATCGGTTTGGGGGTGATAGGCCGTGCTCAAACATAACTGTGTGCCTACAGCTTCTTGCAACTCCGCCAAAACTCGCTTGTGAAGATTGGGTCTCGGTCATTAACAATGCTGGAGGGTATCCCATGGAGTCGAACTATCTCCTTAATGTAAAGAGACGCTAAAGATAAGGCAGACCTTCTACTCTTGACAGGTAAAAAGTGGGCGCTTTTTGTAAGCCTGTCCACTATTACCCAAATGATAGAATTCCCCCTTCTTGACCTAGGCAGTCCATCAATGAAGTCCATTGAAATGCTATCCCACTTCCACTGTGGGACCTCTAGAGGGTGAAGCAGACCTCTCGACTTTTTCTGTTCCGCCTTGACCTGTTGGCATATCATACATTTAGAAACAAAATCTGCCACGTCCTTATTCATGCCGTTCCAAAAGAAAACTCTCTTTATGTCCTTGTACATTTTGTCTCCGCCTGGGTGTATTGTCATCTTGGAATGATGTGCCTCCTCAAGAACCTTCTTTACCAACTCCCTTGCTTGTGGGACGCATAGTCTTCCATCGCGTCTCAGCCAGCCTTTATCATCGATAGAGTACCTATTGAGGTGACTAGAAGTCTCACCCCTAATTATCTTATCAAGCACTTCAACTAGCTGAGGGTCTTCACGTTGTGCCATCCCTATTGTATCCAAAAGAGTGGGGCGCACTTCAAGAGATGCTAACAAACCCGGTACGAAATCAGAGGAGGGCCTAAAGTTAAAACTGGCTATATACTCTAGGCTTCGCCTTTCTACAAAGAATGGGCTTAGGGTCGGCTTCTTTCTACTCAAGGCGTCTGCTACTACGTTGCCCTTTCCCGGAGTATAGGAAATCTCAAAGTCATATGAGGCAAGAAACTCCATCCATCTCTGTTGCCTCAAGTTAAGATCTTTCTACGAGAAAAGATATTTCAACGATTTATGGTCAGTGTAAAGTTCGAACTTCTCACCTAGGAGATAATGGCGCCAGTACTTAAGTGCAAAGACGATGGCGGCTAACTCAAGATCATGGGTTGGGTAGTTCTTTTCATGAACTTTCAATTGCCTTCCACCATAAGCTACTACCCTCCCTTCTTGCATCAAAACAGCACCTAGGCCCTTTCCGCATGCATCCATGTATATTGTGAACATTTTGCTTCCATCTGGCAGAGTCAGAACTGGGGCTGTTGTAAGAGCCCTTTTCAAGCGTTGGAAAGTAAATTCACAATCCAAATCCCAAGCGAATGCTAGATTCTTCTTTGTTAGCCTTGTGAGTGGAGCTGAGATCTTGGCAAAATCCCTAATGAACTTACGGTAGAAACCTGCTAGCCCTAGAAAACTTCGGACTTCGGTTGTGTTTCTTGGTGCCTTCCAGTCTTGCACCGCAAATACTTTCGCGGGGTCCACGGCCAACCCTTCTTTGGATACTACATGCCCAAGAAATCTTACTTCTTCCCTCCAAAAGTGGCATTTGGAAAATTTTGCCTTTAGTTGATGTTCTCGGAGAGTATCCATGATTTCTTTCAGATGTTGAGCATGCTCTTCCTCATTCTTTGAGAAGATCAAAATATCCTCTACGAAGACAACCACAAATTTGTTGAGGAATTCTCTGAACACTCTGCTCATTAGGTCTACGAAATAAGCGGGTGCGTTTGTCAAGCCGAAAGGCATGACAAGCCACTCGAAGAAACCTCTTGGGTTCTGAACGCCGTTTTAACAATGCTATCTTTAGCTACTCTTAGCTGATGGAACCCAGTTGCCAGATCAAGTTGGGAGAAAACCGACGCACCTACAAGCTGATCAAACAAATTGTTGATTCGAGGAAGAGGGTGCCTATTTTTCTTGGTCAATTTGTTTAACTCCCTATAGTCAACGCAAAGGCGAAGCGAACCGTCCGCTTTGGTTGCGAACACCACTGGAGCACCCCATTCCGAAATGCTCCGTCTAATGAACCCCTTTTCGAGAAGCTCTTTAACCTGCTTACTGAGCTCCTTTCTCTCCTTTGGAGCCATGCGTCTGATAGGTAATGCTACGGACTTTGCATTATCCACAAGATATATGCGGAAGTCTATTTCCCGCCTCGGAGGTAAGCCCTTCACCTCCTCAAAGACATCCGGATATTCCCGGACTACTCTAACCGACTGCAAATTCTCAACAGAAGCATCAAGCGACTCTAGATAACTAAGCATAATAGCATTCAAGGGATTACAAGAAATTTCTAGAGTGTTACCAAGCCGAGTCAAGAGTCTAACTACTATTTTATCACAATCGAGAATGACACCATTACTGGATAACCAGTCCATGCGTAAGATCAAACCATATCCCGAGAAGCCCAAAACAAAGGCATTACAACTAAACTCAACGCTGAGAATAGAGATTTTCAAACCTAAACAAACCATTGACAAGTAAGTGGAGCCCCCAATTGGATTTGAAACTACTAAGGGATCCTCTACCATACTAGTGTCTAGATGCAGAGATTCTACTAAAGCAGATGAAATAAAGGAGTGTGATGTGCCAGAATCAAAAAGTATGTGAACTGGATGATCATAAAGATAGACTATACTTTCTACAGAAATACTACTACCTCGTTCCTGTGGAGGTGCCACTAGTGCATGAACCTGACCCCCTGAAGTGGATCCGGCCTTCTGTCCCTGTCCTCTCTTCTATGGGCAGTCCTTAGCTTGGTGCCCAGTCTCCCCACAATGGAAGCAACCACCCATCTTCGCCTTCTTCTTTCGGCAGTCTTTCTCTATATGTCCAACTATGCCACAGAAATTGCATTTTCTCCTCTCACGGGACTTTTTGTTCTTCCCTCCTTTATTGAAGTCTGTTTTCTTAGGCTGTAAACCCTCTTTCTTTTCCTCCACCTTAGTTTCTTTCTTACCATTGTCTTCCTCGTGTAGCAACGCCATGTCCACTAAGCTTTCATAAGTCGCTCCCGTGGATACATGGGTCATAGCAAGGCTGTGTAGAGGCTCATTCAGACCTTTGACGAAGCGAAGCGCTTTCTTGTGTTTGGGTGTTTACTAAGTCCAGCCCAAATCTAGCCAGCTGATTAAACTGATTTACGTACTCCCTGATCGTCATGCTCCCCTGTTTAAGAGTTAGGAACTTCTCCACTTGCAGGCTTCTTTCAGCATGGGAGAGGAATTCCATCTCAAACCTTGTCCTGAAATCTTCCCATGTTTCTACTGGCCTCTGAGCATTGGTGATCTCCCACCAATAGGAAGCTTCATCTTTAAGCAACCACACTGCTAGCTGTATCTTTTGCCTGTCATCAACTTCGAAGATGATAAACAGATCCTCGGTCTCCTTTAGCCAATTTCTTGCTCCTACAAAGGATTCTGTCCCATGAAAGTCTTTTCCACCCATAGCCTTGAAGTCACTACATGTTTTTGCGAAGGCATTTCCACGAGGAGGAGGAGGAGGAACCGCTGCCACTGGAGGAGGAATGTCTGCTGGGCCCACGCCATTGGCCCTAGCTTCTAAGTACCTCCTAAACCAGCCGGGTATCGCTACTCCTTGTGGAAGGTTAAGGTCTCCAGACATGCTGAAACAGAAAGGAAAGATTCAAAACTAAGGATAGAGAGAGATAGTGTACATGGCTTCGGGGGATCATGCCTTTTTAAAATATAACACTTTTTCTTGAAAAATGCTTCTTTAAACTTTCTTTTGAAAACAATTTCAAAAACTTTTATCTTATCTGGTAAACCTATGCTCTGATACCAAGTGAAACACCCCACCTCTTTTAGGGTCACTCATAAAGGGAATGCCCTAATTTTGGTGGAGGTTTTTAAGTATAAGTCACAGATAAACACAAGACAGATATAAACATACATATTTTAAACAGCGGAAAACAACAGACTTTTATTTCACAAGATACGTGTTCATACAAAACATTTCCATAATTGTCTCAAAATACTTCCAACATTACAACCTCATTACTGTCTTGATTATTAAAGAAGCATAAAACATAAATTAAGTAACAAAAATCCCCATAATGATATCCAAAGCCATGATCCAAGCCAAAGAGATCCAAACCATACATCTACGGTCTTGAAGCTTGCAAAGAGTCTAACTAAGCTGGGTTGTTTCCTCCCTGTGGACCTGAGGGGGGAAACGAAAGAAAAGAAGACGAAAAGATAATAAAGTCAGACATAAAGCCTGAGTAAATCTAGTGACTCTTCAGTATGTGAATAAGAAAAAGGGCATGATAGATATAAACTGAAAATAGGAAAGTATCATAAGCTAAAGGAGTGTATTCTAGAAACGAATGTACTATCGCACCCACGCTATATCTCTGCATCTACTAGAACTTATTCTAACTGGCACCCCATGCTGAGGGTGAAGTGATCCTTTTTGTTTTTCTAAAGATCAGCTCCTACTCGCACATGTGTCTTACGCCCCCCCCCCCCCAAGAATTGTAGATACCTATGTTGGTCCCACCATGGGGTGTATCAAGACCCATGGTGGTGGCCTCGACACAATTTCTAGAAGACATAGGTTATACTACTGGTGCCCCCAGTGCCCTGTTTATCTGCTCCAGAGTGTGTGCACGCCTGCACCCCGTTAGAACCCACACTGTGCACCCATCATTGCTGTTATTGACCGCTTACAATCAGCCCAGTAATCGTGCCCCACCCTGCCTAGTTTCAGGGTACCATGATACCTAACTTGGGTTACTGCTGAAACGGGTCCCTCGTTACTAGGGTTTTCTAGTCAAACATGTTAAGTGGTTAAGTGTCTGTATTTACCTAACCTCACCCATCAATTCTTGTTAACATGTTGAATTTGGTTAAGTGTTTTCAGTTGACTTAACCCTACCATCTGTCCTTAGCCTCTTAAAGCGCCGACCACTCACATTAGACAGATATCGCTACGGTTACTGGATGTGCCGGTTGGTTCCGGGCAGGTTTACACCGTAGCTCAGTCTAACCTCGGGTCCTTATTGGGCTCAATGCTTAACCACCCACATTGGATAGGTATTGTTGTGACTACTGGACAGTTGGGCGGGTCCGGGCAGATTTACGTCACAACTCAATCCAACTTCGGGTTAAGCATATCGTATTTTCTAAATTTACATATTTTATCACTTCTCAATTTTATATGTAAATGTCATGTCCTTTATTCTTGGGTATAATAATTCATACCGTTTAAATGTCACAGCCGTTGGCATGTGCCAAACATGCCAACATATATATATATATATATATATATTCATGTTTTATACCCAACGCTATTAACCCCGTTTGTACGTTCGCAATATTATAACAAATGTTGGGCTCGACACAATTCAGCCCAACTTTATAAACATAAGAAAAGGGGAAATCAAGAACATGTAATATCATAAAGGTGTGTGGCGCATGAACTTGCAATTTGGCGATTCAACTAACATAAACAATGGGTCATGTGAACTTGTATTCAAATAGGTATATAACTAAAGAGGTGTCACATGAAATGGCATAGTTTTGGTTTATACAAACTTGGGTTTAAACATGTTTAACTTGGCATAATGTCAACCACAAAACTAACATGTTGTATATTCACCAAAAAGTCCACTTTTAACATATAATCATATACCCTATTTTAACATGAAACTTGCATAGTTTATGTAACTCAAACGGTACTTAACATAGATCCAAATACTTGCAATGAACATAAGATGTATACATAGGTTTTTGGGTTACATAGGCATAAAGGTCTCAATCTAGAACATGTTACATAAGTCTTAATTTTATACTTAACGGATGTATATAGTCCATGCTATCGACATAAACATAAAGGGATCAAATTCTAGTTTCTGCACAAACTTGCAAGTGCTATTATTTTCATATACAAATGTCCAATAGGCTTGCATTAATCAATTTATGCCCCAAATATCAATACACAAATCATGACAGAATCATTGCAATACACAGAATTCACATCGTTATTACAACACAATTCTATTTTCATTTACATTGAATCACGTCACAGTTTCTATTCATATTTTGAAAGATCACTATACTTACAACGAGTGATGAATTCTTGTGTTCTGGTTTCTGTATTCTGATTTGGAGATGCTCTCCTTTGGGTAGCAAAGTTGCGTTTAAATAATTTGATTAAGCTTTTAGTTTTCTTCTTAATTTGATTCGTCTCTAAGCTTCTCTCTCTTGACGGTTACGCTCAATTCCTTCCCGGCAGCATGACGACTCCAATCTTATTTTTTTATGTGAATTTTGGTTGAGACTTAGGGTGTATACATAGAGTTTTCAGATTGTTTTGAGCCGTCAAATGAAGACAGGAGGAATCCAGACTATACAAAGTCCAACAGAGCCAATCAAGAGGTGACACGTCAGCCTGAATGACACATCGAGCCACAGAAATTTGAGCCATAGCCAGACCCAACCAAACAGGCCGACCAGGCAGGTCGACACTATGGTCGACCTGGGGGTGACCAGTTCGACACCATGGTCGATCTTATGGTCGACCTGGTAGTTGGGAAGGATTTTTCTCGCCCAGCCCAGTTTGAGTTTATTTTCGAATTTGAATTCGAAACTGAGCTGTTTTGAATTTTTAATTTTATTCTGAAACTTCCGAAGGTCATAACTCCTTCATATGGAGTCCGATTCACGCAAACTCGGACTATATCTCAAGCAGAATTCCGAGACGAACGCAATGGCATAATCCATTTCCCTTAATTCTTTCATTTAGAATTAATTACACTTTAGTTTTGAAGTTTAACGCTATAGAATTTTCGGGGTGTTACATATGTCGTACTGGAAGTTGGATTTCCATCATGAGTCAAGGCTAGGAACAATCTCCTGACCGATTCGAGACACTCTTGCAATGTCCCAGGATTCGGACCCTGGTGAACCCTTGGATACAGCAGGGCCGGTCCACAAATACTTTAGTGGATTGGTTATGCCTGAACACACGCTTCCCGATCCTATTGGACCTATAAATTGGCCATTGGTGACCAATAAAAATAATTCGAGGCGCCTCAATAATCCATCAACCACATAAGTAAAATGTCAGGGCTGGTAAGTCGCTGACACCACTTCTAGCTAGAAAGAAACGTGTGCACTCCCTGCGTTCCCTTGCTCCGTTTTTGAATCTACCGGGGTGTGAGGCTCACGAAGTAACGCTATACACAAAGCTATGCCGAAATAGGCTATGCTTTGATCATCCCACAAGGCTCTGCTTTTCAACAAAAGACTTGATCATTTGCATCTTGGCATGCCACATTGACAATTCACGCCATGCGATTGATAACTATCAATACACAATCTCTAAGGGTGTTAAGCAAGAGAATAAATCCTCCGCCACCAACGGTTGTATATTAATAGAAATCAATTTACATAGAACGAAATTCAATGTCAGACACACATCCATTTACAAGTCCGTTCTGGGTCTGAAAGGAACCGGAGACACCTGAGAGGTTCTCACAGATCCGGGCAATCAACACGTACGTCCAGACAACTAACACTGAAGCCCTTTCAAGGTAGCTACTCCAATCATGGGCATCAGTAGCAACACATCCATTCGATGTGCAGATCGCCGGTCTTCAACCACCGTCTTCATCTTCGACTCTTCATCATCGTAGTAATTATTCAGAATGGGTTAAACCCGGTCATTCCAAATAACTTGCGTATTTTTATAATTAAAAGTCAAGTGCTATAAAAACACATCCAACGCCTCATTCCAATTCAGAATATTCCTTTAATAGAATATTCATATTATAGGGAAAGATTCCCATAATTTATAACAAAGATAAATTCTTATAAATTTATTTTTTAGACATTCATTAAAACTCCAATTTGATTTTAATATCAAAAATCATTATTTTATAATTATTCAACTTTTAAGGAATTAACCTTGTCATTAATTGGGTTAAAGAATCAATGTCAATTAAAAACATTATTCACGATAAACCCAAAATCATCTTCCATGAAATATGGAATTTTCACAGAAATCAAGTCAATATATAATCGATATAAATTCCTGTATCAGACCGATAATATAAATGGAATAATGGCAAAGCCTTTTAAATTCCATATATAATAACAGTCTTCTTTTGCAGAAGACTATCTTGATTATTATCAAATCGAATTCCCACTCAATTCCAATTTAATATATATTAAATTGGAAAACTTGACCTTAGAAAAGAAATAAATCTTAATAAAAGATTTATAAATTCTAAATCATATTTCACTGTTAATTGGGTTAAAGAACAAGTGTCGTTTAAAACACAGTTCACGATAAACCCAAGTCACATATCAATTCATTCCAATTACTAAATATAACTAAAACTCTAAAAATCTTAATTAAAAGATTTATTCTTTAATGCAGGGTTTAAGAACAGTGTTATTTAAGACACCATCCACGACAACCCAAAATTTAATTCCAATTAAATATCAGTAAATTATAAGTCTTCCTTAAATCTTGATTTAAAAGATTTATTCTAATTAATAATTAGTTCATTTCAATAGAAATATATTTTTATCTTTTGTCCATACAAGAACGGACATAGAAATCATCATTTTATTCTCCGTTGAATATTATTTTAAAATGTTCGTTATTTAAAATTATCCTTTATATAAAAATATTCTTTATATTACAATATTCCTTATATTACAATATTCTTTATAAAAAGATAATCTTTATTTAAAATATTCTTTATTTAAAATACCCTTTGTTTAAAAGAAATCCTGAATCGGAATGCGACTCAATCAGTTACCATATAATTTCAATTATATGGATTTCATACATTGCATGTATATGACAACAATAATGATAAATAATCATTAAACATCCAAATAACAACCAGAGTGCATTTTACAACTAAATATCTGGATTAGTATATGTCAATTATCATCCCAATACCCGTGTGGGGTTTCATCCAACAAACAAATAATAAATTATTTGTGCACTTGGGCGATGTGTGAAAATTATCGTCCCAATCACATAAACAAGTCGGGTAACTTGTAAATGGAAGTGTAATATACAATATATAACATGACGATAAAAATGCCTCTTTTATATTGTATACAATTCTATTGCAATGAACGAATGAAAATAATAACTTTGTCTTTGTTGACAACTTCTATTTTGTCAATCTTAATTCAAACAAAAATGGTTATTTTGTTTTGGCAATTCAAAGGCGAAAAAAATGATAATTTTTGTTTTTGACCAATCTAATGCGACAAAATTACAATAAAAACATAATATTAAATTTTCATATTCTTTTCAATGAAAAATATTACCATAAAAAGGTAATCTTTATTTTCTAATCTTTTCATTGTAACAAAATGACAAATAAAAATATAATCTTTTTATTTTAATCTTTTAAATGCAATCTAAACTACATTAAAAATGTAATTTTTAATGTACAATCTTTTTATTGAAAACAATGAACAATAAAAATATAATCTTTTATGTTACTTCTTTTTATTGAAAACCATGCTACATTAAGAATGTAATTTTTCATTCTAATCTTTTTAATGCAATCTCAACTACATTAAGAATGTATTTTTTTTAATGTACAATCTTTTTATTGTCTCTAATTTAAAAGTAAAAATGATACTTTTAATCCTATTCTCTTATTTGGTATTAAAGTATAGATAAAAATATAACTTCTTAAACTATGTTTTTATTTGCATCTAAAATGCAAATAAAAATGTAACCTTTTTAAACTGTGTTTTCATTCACAGCTAAGATACCAATAGAATTGTAACTTTTTAAATTCATGTTTTATTTGCGTCAAGAAATGCAAATAAAAATGCAACTTCTAATTTTCATGTTTTATTTTGTAACAACCCGCACCTCCGTTCACATATTACTTCGAAAAATTCTGGAAAATTAAACTTAACAATAATTTGACATTCCGGTTCCAAAAAAGTGGCTTCGTCGAAAACAGAGGTCATTTGCAAAATGGCTATTTTTAAGGGCCATATATTATATTAAGATAAAAATAGTAGAAACAAAAGTTAACTTTTATTGACATTTCATATGCAATAAAAAGAATAGGAATAAAATACGTTTTCATTAAAATGCTACACTTTTAATGCTATGTAAAGAATTATAGAAATGTTCATGTTTTAGGATTTAAACATGATTTTACTAAAAAGGGTTTACCAAAAATAAACTAGATCTGTCAACAAAGGTGAAAGAATCATTTTTGTGGAATATACATACATTAGAATTTTTATGCGAAGTTAAATATTATTTTGTATGTAAAGTTAAACACATTAGCAGATTCGCGAAACGATTTATATTTATAATTATATATAAATATAAATTAAATTTAAAAGAAACACTCGCGGTAATTCGCGTTTTGAAATCGTAACTTTAAACGATTATACTGTAAGATCCAACCGTCGGATTTTCCCAAAACTAGAACCGTTTGGACCGCTTTGGGAAGATCTTTCCAACGATATAAATTCCATCAAAATCTAACGGTTAGATTTCGAGAAGTGTGTAAATCAAATTTTGATAAAAACAGCGCCAGGGCCGCCCATTGAACCGAAGCGTCGTTTAATCATATTAAGCTATTTTTTTTAAATAAATAAAAATAGCGATAAACCGTTATAAATAAATATGAACGTTATGAAATTATTTAAAAGATAATTATTCGAAAATTATTTGAAAAGACCGAGTTCAACTCATTTCAAATAATTATACGACGATTTAAATCAATGATATAGAAGACGGTGATTGAAGACCGACGATCTTCATGTCGAATGGATGAGTCACCACTGACGCCCATGATTGGAGTAGCTACCTTGAAGGGGCTACAGTGGTAGCCGTCCAGACGTACTTGTTGACTTTTCGGATATGCGAGGAATAAGGTGCCTTCGGTTTTGTTCAGACCCAGAACGGACTTGTAAATGGATGGTATGTCTGACGTTGTATTCCTTTATGCTGTATTCGTTGAGCTCTGCTAAATATATATCTGTTTGGTGTTAACACCCTTCTCTGAGACGTACGAGCTTAGAGGTTATATATTGGTAGGAATCAATGGTATGGTATGGATTGACAATATGGCATGCCAAGATGCATGGATCAAGGCTTTTGTTGAAAAGCAGGGCCTTATGGTTGATTAAAGCAGAGCCTGTTTAGGCGTAGCTTTGTGTATAGCGTGACTTCGCGAGCCTCACACCCCGGTATGAGTCAAAAACGGGATATGGACCGTAGGGAGTGCACACGTTTCTTTCTAGGTAGAGTGGTGTCAGTGACCTACCAGCCCTGACATTTTACTTATGTGGATGATGGATTATGAGGTATCTCGGATTTATAGGTTGTTAGTGGCCATATGTAGGTTCAAAAGAACCAGGAAGCGTGTGTTCAGGCATAACTAATCCACTACCATTAGGTGGGGACCGGCCCTACCGCATCCAAGGGTTCGCCAGCGTCCGAATCCTGAGGCATTTGCTAGAGTGTCTCGAATCGGAGAGGACGATCCCTAGCCTCGATTTCATGATGGAAAACCAATTTCCAATACGACACCATGCGATTTTGATTGTAGAACTAGTATGGCGACATAGTATATGGTAGCTATGACGTCTATGATTGATACATTATGATTGAAATGTTTTTGAAACATATACACACTAATATTGAATTCTTTTATCGTATCAAGCATCTTTTGACCATTATAAGGTAAAACTCTATCCTCCGGTTTGCGTTGCATTGTGTGATGGGACTTGAGTCTTATAATGGTTTCATTTTTCTAGAAAGCATTGCGTTGTTTAACGATTTACTTTATTTATGCACTGGCAATCCATTGGAGTAAACCCGTTCCGCGTTAGCGGCGTGGTCCTGTGATTAGCCTTATTATTAGATTAGTTAAGTTAGATTTCTCATACCAGTCCCATGACCGACCTGTAGTTTGTTTCACTGGCAAACTCGGCTGCCCTCTTTTCCACATAGGCAGTCGAGTAGCTTGTTCGCAGATATCTATTCTTTTAGCAGGATCCTAGATCGAAGCTTAAAGTTGTGTCCAGAGCATAAAAAGTCTTCCGCTGAGCATTGTATTGAATTCATTATAATTTATCTTCCGCTGTATTACTTTATTTTTTCGATGTACTCTGATATTCTATACTCTGATGTAACATTATTATAATGCTTATAAAAGACTATTGTTATTTGTTCTAATGTATTGTATTCCCAAAGTTAACGTATGCGGGAACTGAACGGTCTTGATCGATTTTGCGATCGATTAGGTCCGGGCAAAATCCGTATCGTTATATATTTGCATCAAGGAATGCAAATAAAAATACAACTTTTGCTACGATGTTTATTTGTATCTAAATTACAAATAAAAATGTAACTTTTTATATAGTGTTTATTTGCATCAAAGAATGCAAATAAAAATACAACCTTTTTTATATTCATGTTTTATTTGCATCAAGGAATGCAAATAAAAATGCAACTTCTAATTTTCATGTTTTATTTGCATCAAGGAATGCAAATAAAAATACAACTTTTGTTACGACGTTTATTTGTATCTAAATTACAAATAAAAATGTAACCTTTTATACAGTGTTTATTTACATCAAAGAATGCAAATAAAAATACAACTTTTTTAATAGGATATTTATTTGTACCTAAATTACAAATAAAAATGTAACTTCTAAAATGTACAAAAATGTTTATTTTTATCTAATTCTTTTTAATGTACAAAAATGAGTAATTTGGTTTCAATCTTTTAAAATGACCAAAATGAGTAATTTGGTTTCAATCTTTTAAAGTGACCAAAAATGTCTACTTTAAACTCATTCTTTAAAGTGACAAAAATGTTATTTTTAATTCAACAAACATGTTTTGACAAAAATGAATGTCTGAAATTTAACTAGCATGTTTCCAAATAAAATATGTATTTTTATTCACATGACATGTTTTACGATTCTAATGTCTAAATACTATTCTTTTAACAAAAATGTATATTTTTGTTTCAATTCTTTTATTAACACAAAAATATGAATTTTTGTATAAATCCTATTCTTTTAACAAAAATGTATATTTTTGTTTCATGTTGATTTACTTCTAGATTACCAATAAAAATGTAACTTTTTATTTCAAGTTTTATTTGCATCAAGGAATGCAAATAAAGAATATAACTTTTTATTTCTGGTTTTATTTGCAACAAGGAATGCAAATAAAGAATATAACTTTTTATTTCTAATTTTATTTGCAACAAGGAATGCAAATAAAGAATATAACTTTTTATTTCTAGTTTTATTTGCAACAAGGAATGCAAAATAAAATTTCAACTTTTCAATTCATGTTTATTTACATCAAGGAATGTAAATAAAAAATCAACTTTTTAATTCATGTTTATTTACATCAAGGAATATAAATAAAAAATCAACTTTTTAATTCATGTTTATTTACATCAAGGAATGTAAAAAAAATCAACTTTTTAATTCATGTTTATTTACATCAAGGGATGTAAATAAAAAATCAACTTTTTAATTCATGTTTATTTACATCAAGGAATGTAAAAAAAAAATCAACTTTTTAATTCATGTTTATTTACATCAAGGGATGTAAATAAAAAATCAACTTTTTAATGAATTGTCAATTCTATACAATTCAATAATCATGACAAAATGATATTTTTAATTTTATTGGCAACCTAATTCAATTTAACAAATATGACCAAAGTGATACTTAAAATTGAATTGACAAACTAATTCAATTCAACAACGAAAATGACAAAATAATATTCTGCATTGAATTGACAAACTAATTCAATCCAACAAAGAAAATGACAAAATAATATTCTACATTGAATTGACAAACTAATTCAATTCGAATAAAAGAAAAAGAAAAAAAATGATAACACAATATTTTATATTTGTTTTAATATACATGATTCACCCAATATTGACAGAGAGAATATGGTTTAATTTAACCAACGCATTCAAATCTATAAGTATTCATCACCAAACAATAGATCAATCATCATCAAAAAGTTCAGAACAAAGCAAATCTATATAAATACAATCATCACATAGCAGGTAAAATAATTAGATTGATTAATTATTAAAAAAAGAAATCTCGCATTGCTTTTTGCCTGAAATTTCAAAGTGCTCAGTTTCAGATCTGGTCTGTTTCATTCTGTAGATCTTGGAAAGACGATTCTAACGCATTTCGTTTCGTTCAATTACGTTTCTGTATGACAAAGTTATACAATTTTAAACATTTGATTCATAAATTAATTAATTAATGATTAATTACATTGGTTAAGGGCCTTAACCCCCTTTCCATCTTCGTTCAGTACTGGAGTCTTTGAACCACCGAAACCCATCACGTTCGAAACAAGAATCCACCACCGCCTGAGCTAAACACCACCGTACCCTCATCGAACTCCACCCCTCTGACCGCCGTGAAGTGCTCCACCACCGCCCTCCGTCACGTGCCCCTCGGTGGTGCCTATCCCCCCAGCGACGACCATAAGCGCCGCCCCTTTGGGCCACAAAATCAGCCACCACGCCTCGTAACATCAAATCACCATCGTTCATCGTATTGATCTCGATCTCCTCTATCTATTTTGCCTTGGGAGTACTGCGAATTGTTGAGTGGATAAGGGAAAATTTTCGATTTAATTTGGGAGCTTCATGGCCTTTCGTATAAACAGATGGCGGCTGGTGTATGTTTAGGTTTCTAGGGTTTGTTGAGTTGGGTTTTATAATAGAATATAAATTTAATTCATTAATTCAAAGTTAAAGCCCGTTAGACCCTTTCAGTTCTGATTTCAGCCCAACAAAAGATGTCCCTAGGCAAATACCCACGCTCCGGACGCAATGGACTAGGTCCCGCCAGTCCAAACGATTGTTTTCACCCTGTTTTATTTAATTTAATATTTAAACCATTTATTTAATTAATTCAATCTTACTTTTAAATTCACCGGGGCCACATACGACCTCTAAAAATTCAAGAAAAATTATTTCTGGCTTTCTTTTCACGATACGGTCGTAACAAAATTAATTTCGTCGAATTCTGAGACTGTTAGAAAAATAGCCATTTTCTAGTCGATTAAATTTGACTGAAACTAACAAAACACATTTTCTTTTACCACGCTCACATATTAATTCGAAAAAATATGAAAATTGAAACCTAGTAATAATTTGACATTCCGGTTCCAACAAAAGTGGTTTCGTCGAAAATGGAGGTCGTTTGAAAAATGGCTATTTTTATGGGCTATATATATAATTAAAATATATATAAATTCTACAGCGACCTTTCTAAATTTTAAACTGGACATAACTTCCTATTTATTAAACGAAATTTCAATTTTTCAGATTCGTTAGAAAGATATGGTTAAACAGATTCAAATATTTTTTATTTCTTTCAATTCTGATTTATTTTGCATCCTGTACAGTCAGTCAAAGTTCAAATTCAAAATTTTAAACTACTGCGCTATTTCTAACTCCTTTTCTAATTAAATTAAATTTATTCGTTTTAACTTTGATTAAAATAAATTTTTAGTTGATATTATTTAAAATAGACTATTTTAAATATCCAAAATCCTTTAAAATTTCTAAAATAAAAATTTTAAATTGGTTCAAAATTTGCGGGTTGTTACAATCTCCCCCACTTAAAATCTTTTCATCCTCGAAAAGGAAATGAGCTGAAAGTTGTTTAACAAACCATCTCAACTTTAAATTTTTAATCAATTCTCAATTCAGTTCAATATTAATTTAATTTATCTAAATTTATTATCCTTTCTCATATTGGTTGAATTAATTATCATTCCAATATTTTAATTAGTTAAACTAATTATCAAACATCACATCCAGCAATCAATTAAGTGATTAACTTTTCAAATATATATAACTTTTATAAATAGTCAAAAATCATATTTTTAGTGCAAACCACAGCAATATATTCTAACTATATTTTGGTTCTCATACCAGTCAATTGGAAATATATAGAAATCCCACTTTTGAAACTCGAACATAAATTCTAATAATGTTTCGAACCACCATCAGAACATCTCCGGGCGACTAAAGTGTGATTCTATATCTATCTAGTATCTGAGGCTTCGAATATACACCTCGTCAGACATATACTCAAAATCTCCCTATACTAGATTGTCCAAATTCAAAATAAAATATAATATTCAAATACGTATTTAAAGATAAAATTTTCAAAACTAAATTTATTTTTATTTTTAAAGAAAATAATACTCTTCACACTCGTTCTACGATTCTACTAATCCTATCTCTAACGAGTTATTCTCATTGGATCTTACTAATCCAATCTCTGATGAATTCTTTCGTTCGGTTCTAATGTGTCTTGTTCTCAAGCTCTGTAAACCAAAGCTCTGATACCAAATGTGACGACCCAAACTTACCCGGTAAGGAAAGCCCGGATTGCTTTGAGAACAACACAAATCATAACACAAATTGTAGAACATTTTATTGTTGATTACAACAATCACATCAGAGTACAAGAATATAACAGAGTATGAATATTTATTACACAAAAAGAAATACAATAATATCAGAGTTTTAAATTACATTTAAATAGCAATGGAAAAATAATACAAATATACAACCGAAGGGAATACACGGATACAGAGCTTTCCGAATATCGCTTCAACTGTAAACTAGGATCCTGTAAATATATCTGCAAAAAGCTACTTGATTGCCCATGTGAAAAAGAGGGCACCCGAGTTTGCTAGTGAAACAAACAACAGGTCAGTAATAGGACTGGTATGAGAAATCTAACTTAACTAATGATAACGCTAATCACAACACCACGCCGTTAATGCGGAACGGGTTTACTCCATTGGATTGCCAGTGCATAAATAAAGTAAATCGTTAAACAATGCAATGCTTTTTAGAAAAATGAAACCATTATAAGACTCAAGTCCCATCACACAATGCAATGCAAACCGGAGGATAGATTTTTACCTTATAATGGTCAAAAGATGCTTGATACGATAAAAACGGATTTGATATTATTATTAGTGTATATATGGTTTAAAAACAATTTCAATCATAATGTATCAATCATAGACGGCATAGCTACCATATACAATGTCGCCATACTAGTTATACAATCAAAGCCACATGATGTCGTATTAGAAGTTGGATTTCCATCATGAGTCAAGGCTAGAAACGATCTCCTGACTGATTCGAGACACTAGCAATGTCCCAGGATTCGGACGCTGGCGAACCCTTGGATACAGCAGGGCCGGTCCACAAATACTTTAGTAGATTGGTTATGCCTGAACACATGCTTCCCGATCCTATTGGACCTATAAATTGGCCATTGGCGACCAATAAAAATAATCCGAGGCACCTCAATAATCCATCAACCACATAAGTAAAATGTCAGGGCTGGTAAGTCGCTGACACCACTTCTAGCTAGAAAGAAACGTGTGCACTCCCTGCGTTCCCTTGCTCCGTTTTTGACTCTACTGGGGTGTGAGGCTCGCGAAGTAACGCTATACACAAAGCTATGCCGAAATGGGCTATGCTTCGATCATCCCACAAGGCTCTGCTTTTCAACAAAAGCCTTGATCATTTGCATCTTGGCGTGCCACATTGACAATTCACGCCATGCGATTGATAACTATCAACACACAACCTCTAAGGGTGTTAAGCAAGAGAATAAATCCTCCACCACCAACGGTTGTATATTAATAGAAATCAATTTACATAGAATGAAATTCAACGTCAGACACATCCATTTACAAGTCCGTTCTGGGTCTGAAAGGAACCGGAGACACCTGAGAGGTTCTCGCACATCGGGGCAATCAACACGTACGTCCGGACGACTACCACTGAAGCCCTTTCAAGGTAGCTACTCCAATCATGGGCATCGGTAGCAACACATCCATTCGATGTGAAGATCGCCGGTCTTCAACCACCGTCTTCATCATTAACTCTTTTTCATCGTAGTAATTATTCGGAATGGGTTAAACCCAGTCTTTCCAAATAACTTGCGTATTTTTATAATTAAAAATCAAGTGCTATAAAAACACTTCCAACGCCTCATTCCAATTCGGAATATTCCTTTAATAGAATATTCATATTATAGGGAAAGATTCCCATAATTTATATCAAAGATAAATTCTTATAAATTTATTCTTTAAACATTCATTAAAACTCCAATTTGATTTTAATATCAAAAATCATTATTTTATAATTATTCAACTTTTAAGGAATTAACCTTGTCTTTAATTGGGTTAAAGAATTAATGTCAATTAAAAACATTGTCCACGATAAACCCAAAATCATCTTCCATTAAATATGGAATTTTCACAGAAATCAAGTCAATATATAATCGATATAAATTCCTGTATCAGACCGATAATATAAATGGAATAACGGCAAAGCCTTTTAAATTCCATATATAATAATAGTCTTCTTTTACAGAAGACTATCTCGATTATTATCAAATCGAATTCCCACTCAATTCGAATTTAATATATATTAAATTGGAAAACTTGACTTTAGAAAAGAAATAAATCTTAATAAAAGATTTATAAATTCTAAATCGTATTTCACTGTTAATTGGGTTAAAGAACAAGTGTCGTTTAAAACACAGTTCCCGATAAACCCAATTCACATATCAATTCATTACAATTACTAAATTTAATTAAACCTCTAAAAATCTTAATTAAAATATTTATTCTTTAATACAGGGTTTAAGAACAGTGTTATTTAAGATACCATCCACGACAACCCAAAATTTAATTCCAATTAAATATCAGTAAATTAGAAGTCTTCCTTAAATCTTGATTTAAAAGATTTATTCTAATTAATAATTAGTTCATTTCAATAGAAATAAATTTTTATCTTTTGTCCATACAAGAACGGACATAGAAATCATCATTTTATTCTCCGATGAATATTATTTTAAAATATTCGTTATTTAAAAATATCCTTTATATAAAAAGGTTCTTTATATTACAATATTCTTTATATTACAATATTCTTTATAAAAATATAATCTTTATTTAAAATATTCTTTATTTAGAATATCCATTGTTTAAAAGAAATCCTGAATCGGAATGCGACTCAGTCAGTTACTATATAATTTAAATTATATGGATTTCATACATTGCATGTATATGACAACAATAATGATAAATAATCATTGAACATCCAAATAACAACCAGAGTGCATTTTACAACTAAATATTGGGATTAGTGTTTGTCAATTATCATCCCAATACCCGTGTGGGGTTTCATCCAACAAACAAATAATAAATTATTTGTGCACTTGGGCGATGTGTGAAAATTATCGTCCCAATCACATAAACAAATCGAGTAATTTGTAAATGGAAGTGTAATATACAATATATAACACGACGATAAAAATGTCTCTTTTATATTGTATACAATTCGATTACAATGAACGAATGAAAATAATAACTTTGTCTTTGTTGAAAACTTCTATTTTGTCAATCCTAATTCAAACAAAAATGGTTATTTTGTTTTGGCAATTCAAAGGCGACAAAAATGATAATTTTTGTTTTTGATCAATCTAATGCGACAAAATTACAATAAAAACATAATATTAATTTTTCATATTCTTTTCAATGAACAATATTACCATAAAAAGGTAATCTTTATTTTCTAATCTTTTCATTGTAACAAAATGACAAATAAAAATATAATCTTTTTATTTTATTCTTTTAAATGCAATCTAAACTACATTAAAAATGTAATTTTTAATGTACAATCTTTTTATTGAAAACAATGAACAATAAATGTATAATCTTTTATGTTACTTCTTTTTATTGAAAACCATGCTACATTAAGAATGTAATTTTTCATTCTAATCTTTTTAATGCAATCTCAACTACATTAAGAATGTATTTTTTTTAATGTACAATCATTTTATTGTCTCTAATTTAAAAGTAAAAATGATACTAAAATCCTATTCTCTTATTTACATCTAAAGTGTAAATAAAAATATAACTTCTTAAACTATGTTTTTATTTGCATCTAAAATGCAAATAAAAATGTAACCTTTTTAAACTCTGTTTTCATTCACAGCTAAGACACCAATAGAATTGTAACTTTTTAAATTGATGTTTTATTTGCATCAAGAAATGCAAATAAAAATGCAGCTTCTAATTTTCATGTTTTATTTGTATCAAGGAATGCAAATAAAAATACAACTTTCGCTATGACGTTTATTTGTATCTAAATTACAAATAAAAATGTAACCTTTTATACAGTGTTTATTTGCATCAAAGAATGCAAATAAAAATACAACCTTTTTTTTATTCATGTTTTATTTGCATCAAGGAATGCAAATAAAAATGCAACTTCTAATTTTCATGTTTTATTTGCATCAAAGAATGCAAATAAAAATACAACTTTTGCTACGATGTTTATTTGTATCTAAATTACAAATAAAAATGTAACCTTTTATACAGTGTTTATTTGCATCAAAGAATACAAATAAAAATACAACCTTTTTAATAGGGTATTTATTTGTACCTAAATTACAAATAAAAATGTAACTTCTAAAATGTACAAAAATGTTTATTTTTATCTAATACTTTTTAATGTACAAAAATGAGTAATTTGGTTTCAATCTTTTAAAATGAACAAAATGAGTAATTTGGTTTCAATCTTTTAAAGTGACCAAAAATGTCTACTTTAAACTCATTCTTTAAAGTGACAAAAATGTTATTATTAATTCAACTAACATGTTTTGACAAAAATGAATGTTTGAAATTTAACTAGCATGTTTCCAAATAAAATATGTATTTTTATTCACATGACATGTTTTACGATTCTAATGTCTAAATACTACTCTTTTAACAAAAATGTATATTTTTGTTTCAATTCTTTTATTAAGACAAAAATGTGAATTTTTGTCTAAATCCTATTCTTTTAACAAAAATGTATATTTTTATTTCATGTTGATTTACTTCTAGATTACCAATAAAAATGTAACTTTTTATTTCAAGTTTTATTTGCATCAAGGAATGCAAATAAAGAATATAACTTTTTATTTCTAGTTTTATTTGCAACAAGGAATGCAAATAAAGAATATAACTTTTTATTTCTAGTTTTATTTGCATCAAGAAATGCAAATAAAGAATATAACTTTTTATTTCTAGTTTTATTTGCAACAAAGGAATGCAAATAAAGAATATAACTTTTTATTTTTAGTTTTATTTGCAACAAGGAATGCAAATAAAGAATATAACTTTTTATTTCTAGTTTTATTTGCAACAAGGAATGCAAAATAAAATTTCAACTTTTCAATTCATGTTTATTTACATCAAGGAATATAAATAAAAAATCAACTTTTTAATTCATGTTTATTTACATCAAGGAATATAAATAAAAAATCAACTTTTTAATTCATGTTTATTTACATCAAGGAATGTATAAAAAATTCAACTTTTTAATTCATGTTTATTTACATCAAGGGATGTAAATAAAAAATCAACTTTTTAATTCATGTTTATTTACATCAAGTAATGTAAAAAAAAATCAACTTTTTTT
>JASFAX010003923.1:0-41019 GCA_030737875.1 Allium sativum
GGCGCACCTGGGAAGTGCGCCCAGGCTGAGCCAGATCTGCAGAATTCTTGAGAGTTCCATAATGACGTGTCTTTCAAGGATTGGCTGGATGACATGTTTTTCTGGTCTAGATGGTTTAGATGGTTCTTAATCTAATCTTATGGTCCTAATTCACCTGATACATCTATAGATAAACACATAAACCTAACCTTAATCTCATTGTTATCATCCATGGCGCCTCCATGTTGCTCTAATCTAAATTAAAACAAGCCTTTCTTCTCCAAAAAGTCAAATTAGAAGATCAAATTCTACAACAATGGTTTAGCTAATCAAATTCAAAATTCAGATCTATTCTCTCTCAGATCTCTAGACCTAACTCTGTGAGTTTAGATTACTTTTAGGTTTAGACAAATAAAAGTATGCTTTGATAGATAATGAATTGGATATATTGTGAAGTATGATTCTGTGTTGATATGAAACTTTATCCTATGTCATGACAAGATCTAATTTCCTAGATCTAATATAATTGTGGTGATTCGATTATGATGGTTATATGCATCTTGACTTGTAACCATGTTATGCTGGAAGTACATCTATTAATTTAGATAATTGTGACATAACTTGGATCTAAATTTTTGTGCTAATCACCTTTCACTTGTCATATAGTGATATATTGGTATATGTTGTAAACTTGACATGTGAATCTACCTTTTGATCTAAACATGTTGCCATGACTATGCTAGATCTAGGTAATTGAACACCTAATGTTAGATCTAGATCTCATTAGGAAAAAGGGAATTAAAATTGGCATGATTTATGTAATGTTTAATAGGAAATGGTACTTGTAAATCAAATGGGGAAAACA
Source organism: Allium sativum (assembly GCA_030737875.1). Lineage (NCBI taxonomy): Eukaryota > Viridiplantae > Streptophyta > Magnoliopsida > Asparagales > Amaryllidaceae > Allium > Allium sativum. Next base: position 845 of record JASFAX010003923.1, read on the forward strand.
TAGAAATAGTTACCTATAATGACATAGGTAGATTTGAATTAATTTGGAATATTTAGAAATTTACAATTAGGAATCATAAATTGCACTTATGACACGAGGTTAGGTTACATTAGTGGCGGAAGTCTGCCCGTACCCGACCGGCATATCCAGCAGCCACTAATGTTGAACCTATTGTGGGAGGTCTAAGCACGCAAATATGAATCGGGCTAAGACTCGAGGTTAGGCCCAACTATGGAATAAGACTGCTCGGACCCGACCTGCATATCCAGCATCCACACGTTGTAGGCCTAATGTGGGAGGTCTATACCATTATAACCATAATAGGACATGGTAAAGAAATGGACTATTTAACCTAATTTAATATGATTATGGACTCAAGTTAGGGTTAAGTAAAATTGGATGGGTAGTGAGGGGGTTAAGTAAGTTAGAGGGGAAGGGTAATATATATATATAAATATATATAGGCCCACATACTAACCCAATAAGGTTATGTAATTAAAGGCACCTAGTGGTATACATAACCAGTAGATAGTGTAACAGGGTTATGTAATTAAAGACACGTAAGTGTTATACATAACCGGTAGATGATGTAAGAAAATTATGTGATTAAAGACACCCTTTAGGGTAAGCATAACTAGTATAGGGCTATGTAATTAAAGACACTATGGGTATACATACTTAGTAGAAAACCTAGTGGGGATACAAGACAAGGGGAGAGCTTGTAACATATTGAGAGGGACCCATTTCAGTCAGCAACCCGAAGTTGTATCAAGTAAGGACCTCCGTACTTGGCGGAGAAGGGGCACGCTTACTGATTGATTGTAAGAGATTTAAATGAGGCAGATGGTGTAGGCGGCGCAAACCGACTGGGGATATGTGCATGCATGGGCCGTGCAGAGGGGGCTAGGACGACCGTGACATCAGTAGATATATTTGTGCACACCATGGATTGCCACTTTAGGAAGTGATACCTCATATTGTGGGGCCATCACAGGATATCTACAAGGCAGGGAGCCAATCGATTAGGGTAGTGGCTAGGGTATACTTGGACGTATGACCTAAGCCTACTAGCTTATAGTGGAAGGGATTATTTCATTTCAGTTATATTAGTAATAATGTAGAGTTATCATTAGTAAGGCACATATACCTTAACTTGCTTACCTTGTCACACCTGCCATTTATGTAGTGATTTCTCTCATATCCACTTTATATGCCTATCATGTTGCTTTTAACTATCTACTGTCTAAAAGTAAGTAGACTCGCCATACTTTTTGTTTGACCATGTTGTTTCTCCTTCTTTCTTCATTTTCCCTTTCTTGTAAGGTTCTCTGGGGAACAAAACATCCCTAATATCGCAGGGGGCGTCCCTATACCCGCATGGTTCCGTTGGTATTTGGAAGCCACGGCGCCAGCCGAGGGCCGAATAGACGTTCCTTCCCCAGCTGCACCAGTCATTCCCCCTCACCGCCCTCCAAAAGCAGATACTTTGTTAAGATCTGCAAGGACTTCCGAGCTATGGGAGGGAAGCCATTCCGTGGGAACGAGACATTCGTAGAAGCTCGGAACTGGCTCAAGGAGACTGAGGACTTATTTGTAATCTTTGAGGTGGACGACCGAAGAAAAATCCAATTAGTTGCTTAGCAGTTAAAGGACAAAGCCTCATTTTGGCAGGAAGTCACCTAAACTGGACGTCCGATAGAGACTTGGGAAGACTTTAGATAGAGGTTCGAAATAAAATTTCTTTCCCGAGCGGAGCAAAGCATACAGATGGAGAGGTTTTTAGCTTTCAATAAACAAATTTGATGGTGAAGGAATATGTGAATAAGTTTAACCAGCTGGCAAGGTTCGGTTTAGAGCTAGCAGATACGCCGCACAAAAGGGCGTTGCGGTTTGCTAATGGGCTGAATGAGCCTCTGGATAGGCTAGCAATATCTCATATTCCAATGGGTGCCACGTTTGAAAAGCTTGTTGATATGGACCTAATTCATTAGGAGGACAAGGAAGAAAAGAAGGAAGTGAAAGATGAGGGGACATCGCAGATTAAGTAGGTATGGCCCAAGAAGGGACAGCAACAACAGCAACAACAGAAGAAAGTGGGAAGATGTTAAAGGCAAGGATAAGAGAAAATGTCACAATTGTGGGAAGTAGGGCCACCTGATCATAGGTTGCACGAGAAGGAAGGCCAATTGCTTCAATTACGAAGAAGTCGGACACTTCTCTAAGGAGTTCCCAGAGAAACAGGGATCGCAGAGACAAGGACAAAGAGCAGGGACTTCTGGAGGGCAGGTGCATGCTCTCGCGATCGGTGTCATAAAAGGGGTAGAAAAATTTCCATGGAAAGTTTAGTTTCTCTTTCAAACTTTCTAGTTAGAATACTATTTGATTCTGTTGCTTCACACTCTTTTATATCTAGTTCTGTGGTTGAATCTCTGCATTTAATTACTAGTATGGTAGTAGATCCCGTAGATGTTTCAAACCCCACTGGTGGTTCAGCTCGTTTGTCGATGATTTGTCAGGGTTTGAAAATATCTGTGTTGGGCATCGAATTTGAATGTGACGCGTATGTGCTTGGGTTTATGGGCTATGGGTAGATCCTAGGAATGGATTGGCTTACCACGTATGGGGACATTCTGGATTATGAGAACAGGGCTGTTAGACTCCTGACACATTATGGAAATATCCTCGAAGTTTCTTGTGACCCTCAAGGGTCTGTTAGGCTTAGCTTCTTAGAGTCTCTAGATGCATCAATAGATGATTTGCAAATTGTTCCAGTGGTTCGAGATTATTCCAATATTTTTGATGAGGTACGGGGTTTACCTCCAAGACGTGAGATCGACTTCCGCATATATCTGGTGGACAATGCAAAGCCAGTTGCATTATCGCCACATGGCTCCAAGAGAAAGGAGGGAGCTGAGTAAGAAAGTAGGGGAGCTACTTGAAAAAGGGTTTATCAGACGTAGCATATCTGAGTGGGGTGCTCGAATAGTATTCGCAACTAAAGTGGATGGTTCGCCATGTTTGTGTATTGACTCTAGATATTTAAATAAGCTCACCAAAAAGAATAGGCACCCGCTTCCAAGGATTGATGATTTCTTTGACCAACTTGTTGGTGATTCGGTATTTTCTCAGTTGAACTTAGCTATGGGGTTCCATCAGCTGAGGGTGGTTGAGGACGGCATAGATAAGACTGCTTTCAGAACTCCAGACAGTTTCTTCGAACGGCTAGTTATGCCTTTTAGGTTGACAAATGCACCCGCCTATTTTGTTAACTTAATGAGTAGGGTGTTTCGGGAGTTCCTAAACAAATTCATTGTAGTCATTGTTGATGATATTTCGGTCTTCTCTAAGAGTGAAGAAGAGCATGCCCAGCATTGGGGAGAAGTTCTGAAAACTCTCTGTGACCATCTGCTAAAAGAAAAGTTCTCCAAATGCCATTTCTGGGGAAAAGTGGTGAGATTTTATGGGCATGTAGTCTCCAAAGAAGGGATAGCCGTAGATCCCGCGAAGGTGGTTGCAGTGAAAGATTGGCAGATTCCTAAAAATGCAACTGAGGTGAGAAGCTTTCTTGGGTTGGCAGGTTATTACAAGAAGTTCATTAAGGACTTCGCAAAGATATCAGCCCCTCTCACCAGGTTGACAAAGAATAATTTGACATTTTCATGGGACATTGACTGTGACGTTTCTTTCCATCAACTAAAAAGGGCTTTGGCAACAACCCCAGTCTTGACCTTGCCCGATGGGAGTAAGTGTTTACTATTTACACTGATGCATGTGGTACAGGGCTTGGTGCAGTTCTGATGCAAGAAGGAAAAGTAATATGTTATGGGGTTAGACAGCTGAGAGATCATGAGAAGAAATACCCCATGCAAAATCTAGAGCTAGCGGTCATAGTATTCGTGTTAAAGATGTGGCGTCATTATTTACTTGGAGAGAAGTTCGAGTTATACCCCGATTAAAAATCTCTCAAGTATCTATTCTCCCCGAAGGATCTAAACTTAAGGCAACAATGATGGATGGAGTTCTTAGCCTCATATGATATTGAGATTGCTTATACCCCCGGCAAGGGTAATGTGGTGGTAGACGCACTAAGTAGGAATAGGGTAGCCCTGAGTCCTCTGTTTGTGGAAAGAAAGAACCTTGAGTTCATATCAGATTTTGATTTTAGACCCTCCATCGAAGTTTTACCTGGTTTATTTGCATCCTTGGAGATACGAAGGATTCTTGTGGAGCAGATAGGAGCTTCACAACAAGGTGACCCACAAATTCTAGATATCATGGATAAGCTCAGAAGAGGGGAGACTTCTAGTCACCTCGGTAGGTATGCCATAGAAGAAAAGGGGTGGTTACAACGAGATGGAAGGCTTTATGTTCCTCAAACTGGAAGCTTGATAAAGGAAGTCCTAGAAGAAGCCCACCATTCTAAGATGACCATACATCCAGGCGGTGACAAGATGCACAGAGACATGAAGAGGGTTTTATTTTGGGTTGGGATGAAGAAGGATGTGGCTGAATTTGTTTCTCAATGTTTGGTTTGCCAACAAGTCAAAGCTGAGCAAAAGACGAGATGGAAGTGTGTCACTAGAAAGAAACAAGGCCATGTGGCGGAAAATAAAACAATGGGATAATACTTCATGTAATACCTGGTCGGTATTAAATAGGATAATGGATGGGCCTCAAGTTTAAAGGAGAGAAATGGTTGCGGCTACAAAATAGAATGCACGGGTCGGTTCCATTTATGTTTCCATCGCAGAACATTGGGTCGGTCTCTCTTATATAAAGCTCGACAGTCCAAAAACCATGCTAATATGAGTTGGCTTCAATACGAAGAAGCAACAGCTGCAAACAGTAAAATGGGTTAGTCCCAATTAAATGCGGGTCAGTATTGAAGTTACACAGTCCTGGTCGGCCTCAACATCAACACCAATTCCTGGTCGGCCTCAAGATCAGTTCCTGGTCGGCCTCAACATCAGTTCCTGGTCGGCCTCAAGATTTACCCAGTGGCATTTTCGTAAATAAGTTTCAGACAGACCAAAAACCTGCACACTACACCTATAAATAGCCCACTTCTCCACCATCATGGGACCGATTTTTCTACCCTGAAGGGTTGTCCAAACCATTTCTTCACCACTATTAAACACTCCAAACTTCATTGATGGCTTCCAAGGACCAATCAACCTTGATGCAACATCAATTGGATCAAATCTCCTTCAAACTACATTAGAAATCTCTCCAAGACAATTAAAGTGATCTCTAATCTCCGTAAACCTCTGTAAAACCTAGATCTAACACTAAATAGCTATGGAGTCAATGAAGATCATCCAATTGCTAAAGTGATTGAAGATTCATACATACACCATCACAAAGTAAGAGATCTGTCTAATTTCTTTGCCAATTCAAGTGTAATTAAATCGTAGAAAGAGAAAAAAGCGAGAAATGAACAATATAAGAGAACTCTTGTATGTCGTAAAACAAAATATCATAATGAGAAATGATTCAAAAGTGGACATAGATCTATTTTAGATCGAACCACTATAAAAATCCTTGTTCTTTATTTTTGCTTTTTATTTTGTGATCGTGGTCTCACTCTAACCATTTGGTGAAGTGTTTACATAGCACCTTTGGTGTTGAAATTAAATTTTGGCTTTAACACCACCCACACCAAAATCAGACCATAAACATCAATGGTATGGAAGAGGATGATCTGAATGTGCATCATAAAAGGCGACCATAGGATAGAACTCCTGAAATTCGCCGAAACAAATGGATTCCGTCGAAAGATCTGCATCCAGCATACCTTCCCGACATGGTCCGAAGGATCATGAGAGAAATGCGAGGGAACGCTAATGACTCATGGGAAACCCACCAAGGCTTAATCTCTTCAGTAGGATCATGCACGAGGCCAAATGCCCATGATGCTTCAACATGCCACCAATGGCACTCTATGACGGCACAACTGACCCTTATGCCCTTAACCGTTACGAATGGCAGATGGACTCGAATCGGGCCACCAATCTAATTAAATGTAAGGTTTTCCTAGTTTTTCTATCAGGCACTGCTCTACTCTGGCTTTCTCGCCTTCCGCTCCATTCCATCAGCAACTTCGGCCAACTGGCCATAGGTTTAAGTAGTTCGGGATGCACGTCCCAACTCCGAAAGCCCTCACTCTATCAAATCTTTACCAAGGACCTGCCGAGTCGCTTAAGAGCTGCCTCTCATGGTTTAACACCGCCCTAACCAAGGTTGATGACCCAGATCCTCATACCTTACTTTTCCAACTTGAAAAAGGCATCCTCCCTACTTCCAAGTATGGGGCCTGGATCGACAAAAAGCAACCCAAGAGTCTCGACGCTTTCTATGAAAAGGACGGACAATTCTTATTTCGGGAGGAAGTGAGGCGCAACCGAAATTCTCAAACCAACCATCCCAACAACCCGTAGGCCGACACCATCAACGACAACGTCAAAGGGAAATAGGTAGGCGAACCCTTCGACAAAGATAAAGGGGCAGGTCCCTACAAGTCGAAAACGAATAACGACAGGTCAGATAACCGCAATGGCAACCAATTTCTAGCGGACCCCAAGAAGCCTAGCCACTACCAAGCTTACAAGACCTATACACCACTAAATGAAGAATTGGAGAGAATCTACCTAAAAACATGTAACACGCTTGTGTATAGGAAACCATATTCTAGGGAGTCCTTGGGTCGTGAGAAGAATATCGGCAAATACTATCGATTCCACGAAATGTATCTGCATAGTACCAACGACAGCCATCAACTCAAGGACATAATCGAAAAGCTTATCCATGAAAAGTGCCTTGAGCAGTATGTCCAAGCGCCTTTTCCTCCCAAAGCAGCCTCTGGTCCCCCTGCACCCGCACCTCTAGCACCTACCAAAGCGGCTCCCATCTCATCTAAACCAAGGCGGGCATTGTGATCAACACTATCTATGGCGGATCATACCCCCACACACGAAAGCTTTCGAAAAATGGAGGAGCATGTGAGATCTATAAAGCATGCCACCTATGAAGCTTGTTCCACTCTCGACGAGTCCATCCCCGCCAAACTTCAAAAAACTATGCGGGACGACATCGTCTTCCATAAAAGGGTATCTACGGGAATTAAGCTCCCAGCTACAGAACCTTTCGTGATCACAGCTCAGAGCATTTCTGCATTCATCTGAAGGGTATTGATCAGCTCGGGAAGCTCAGTTAACATCATCTTCAAAGCTTCCTACGATTAGATGAAGTTGGAAACTAAGGACTTAAAACCCTGCCATGCTACCATCCATGGCTTTAACAGATTTTCCAATTGCCCAGTAGGCATGATCGACCTACTTGTTGAACTTGGTGGTGGAATTTGGAGTCGGGTCGGAGTCTTTATTTTCATGGTAATCGATATCATCTCTCCCTGTAACGTCTTTTTTGGATGTCCATCCCTCGCAGAGTTCAGAGTCTACATTTCGCCATAGTCCCTCTTAATGATGTTCCTGACAAAGAATGGGAATGGTACGGTTAAAGGAGACCAAGCTACCACTTGAGATTGTTACGCAATAGAATGGAAGAACGCGCGCAATAACGATAAAGCAAGACTGTGCCTCTACCTTCTTGCCCACAAAACCATATTCGCATAGAAGTCAAAGGCATCTGGGTCTTAGCTCAGGAAAAACTGTCGCCTTTTCGACAATCTCGATCAAGGGAAGGCAAAGAGTCTAACTATGAGAGGGCTACTGCAGTTGAAGCTACTGGGGATGTTCCGATCAATCCTGATGTCCCGTAAAAGTTCTTGAAAAATAGATTGCAACTTCGTGTCGCAATAAAAGACGATCTTGTGGATTTCTTGATGGCCAACCTAGATATGTTCACTTGGACTCACCCGGATATGAAGGGCATCAACCTTATAGTCACTTGTCACTTGTTAATTCTTGATCTCACACTACATCCAGTCAAATAGAAACACCGCTTCTTGGGACACAAATGATCAAACGCGCTTAATGAAGAGGTAGATAGACTACTCAACGATACCTTCATCTGCGAAGCCGACTACTCCGAATGGGTCTCCAAACCCGTATTGGTCAAAAAGGAGATTGGCAAGTGGCTAAGATGTATTGACTTCTCTGACTTAAACAAGGCATGCCCCCAAAGATAGTTTCCCACTTTCGAAGATCGATCGGGTCATCGACTGGACTATCGGCTACCAGCTCTTGTGCTTCATGGATGCTTATTCAGGCTACAATCAGATTCCGATGTGCCTTCACGACCAAGATCAAACCTCTTTCATAACCGACCTCGGGCTCTATTGCTACCGCGTCTTGCCCTTGGGTATCAAGAATGTCGGGGCCACTTATCAAAGAATGGCTAGTCAATCCTTCGAGAATCTGATTAGAAAAACTATGGAGGTATACGTGGATGATATGCTGGTAAAATCAAAAATATAAAGAGACCACGTCCACGACCTCATCGAAATGTTCGATGTCATCCATCGATATGACATGAAACTCAACCCCCTAAAATGCTACCTTGAAGTTGCATAAGGAAAATTCTTGGGTTTCATCCATCAATTCCCGAGGCATCAAATCCAAAGGTGACAAGATCCAAGCTATACAATATATTCAAGTCCCTCTGAACATCAAGGATGTTCAAAGTCTAAACGGGAAGGTCGCCGCTTTAAGTCGATTCATCTTCAAAGCCACTAAAAAGTGCATTACCTTTTTCGATTTGCTTCGGAAAGGGAAACGCAACTTCGAATGGAACCATTAATGCATTGCCGCGTTCGAGGACCTCTTGCATCACTTAGAGCGACCACCCATCTTTTCCATGCCTGTGGACCATGAGGACTTATATGTTTATCTTGTCGATTCAATGCAACCAATCAGCTTGGCAGTGGTATGCATTGAAGACCATGTTTAGCAACCCATTTATTACATCAGCAAAAGATTGACAAGGGCAGAAAAGAATTACCCAAAACTTGAAAAACTGGCCTACTTATTATTATTCAGCTCCTGGAAGCTACGACGTACTTCCTGTCTCAACCCATAATGGTCTATAATGACCAACCTCTACGACGGGTCCTTTAACGACCTGAAGCATCCGAGCGACTATTGAAGTGGAATATAGAACTAAGCCAGTTCGAGATAACATTCATCCCCGAACGAGCCCTCCTCGGGCAAGTGCTTTCGGACTTCACAGTGGAGTTCACTGCCCCGGAGAAGCCTCCTCCAGAAGTCATTCGAAGCTCGCAACCTTCAATGGAAACTATTTGTAGATGGGACTTTCGACAGCAGTTGTTCCTGAGACGGATCTAGAGTCATGCTCATCAAGCCAGAGGAGTGCACGATATGCTACGCCTTAAAGCTCAACTTCTCTACTACAAACAACGATGCAGAATATGAGGCCTTAACAGCTGGACTTAGGATCATGCTCGAACCCAACTTAAAGGCCATCCAAATCTTCTATGACTCATTGCTCGTCATACATCTGGTACAGGGGGAATACCAAGCCAATGGGGGGAACGGCTCGCTCCCTATATTACCCAAGTCCAGGAGTTACTCATCAACTTTGACTATTTCATCATCACACATATCCCCTGAGAATAGAACGAGAAGGCAGACTCTTTGGCCAAATTGGCAAGCTCCAAGGATGCCCAACTCATGGGGATCGCTCTAGTCAAAGTGCTCAATTCACCAAGCATCAAGGAGTTGCAAACCAACTCAGTAATGAGTACCGAGGCCAAACCCAAATCTTGGATGACACCGATTAAGAACTATTTGAAACATGGAACCCTCCCGGCACATTAAAAAGAAAGACGAGTGCTCACTCGCCAATCATCCCACTACATCATTTTGGATGGAGTACTCTACCACAGAGAAACCTTTCTCTGTCTCATTACTTCGATATATCGCCAACCGTGTGCTAACTTATGTTTATGAATGCGAATGTGGGGACCACATCGAGGGGCAAACCTTCGCAAGAAAGATAATCAGCCAGGGTTACTTTGGCCCAAACTCGATCAAGACACCAAGACTATCCACGCAAGTGCGATAAAAGCCAGCGCTTCTCAACTATTTCAAGAACCCAGCCTACCAAGTTAACATAAATCGTCATTCCTTGGCCTCTTTTCATGTGGGGAATAGATATTAACGGAACTCTTCCAATGGTTAGGGGTGGGGCACGTTACGCCATCATCACATTTGATTATTCACCAAATGGGCAGAAGCCACTCTCACTACAATATCTACCAAGAAGGTAATCAACTTCATTGTTCGTAATATCATTACACGTTATGGACTCCCCAGGTCATCATCTCTGGTAATGGGACCCAGTTTGAAAGCTCAGAATTCAAGACTTTCTACCAGCAGCACAACATCGAAAAAAGATTCTCAGCAGTGACTCACCCTGGGAAAGTTGAGTTTGTCAACAAACTGATTAAATCCATTGTCAAGAAGCATCTAGAAAAAGATGGAGGCCTGTGGGCAGACGAGCGCCCTCTGGCACTATGGGCCTACCGACACATCCACAAGTCCGCAACCGGCCACACTCCGTTCGCCCTTGCCTATGGATCTGAAGTCGTCATCCACATGGAGCTAAAGCTTCAATCTCACCGAGTTACAACTATGATCCGAAAACCAATCAAGATTTATTTCTGGTATCGCTCGACATACTCAAGGAAAAAAGGAACGAAGCTGAACTCAAGGCTACCGCCCAACGACGAGTCGCCCGATACTTCATCTCCAGATTCTGCCATAAGAAACTCAGCATCAGTGACATCGTCCTAAAATGATTCTTCCTCCCACTGAGTCACTCATTCCTCGCGAGGAAGGCCCAAACATCCTACAACGGAAGCCAGGTTATGGATCCTTCAAACTCGCGACTGTAGACAGAGCCGAGCTCCCATGCGCATGGAATAGCGAACACATCCGCCGCTACTTCACATAACTTAGTTTATAGTTTTCCTGCTTTGCAACAATGTTTTGTTTTCTTGAAATTCAAGCCATTGTAAAGGTTGTTACTGCCAAAGTTATTAGTAAAGATGATGTTCAGTTTTCTGTGTCCTCCTAATGCTTTATCCTTACATGATTCGGCTGAGTGACTATCACATCAAACTTATGTACACCCATGCTCAAATAACGCATCGGCATCCTAAGCGTGGGAGCCGATTCGACTTTTGAACCTCAGACTAGCATCGAGGACAAACACTACTGGCACCGATTGGCACCCCGAGCACGGGAGCCGGCGCCACCACACGAGTTTTGAGGCTGTGATGCGACCGAATATGAATAATGCCTGACTCGAATCTCGTCCCAGCATCCAACACCGAGACCGAGATTAAATCGTTCCGCTCTCAAATCCCAGGACCGGGGGCAGCCCGCCAGTCGACCTAGTATGACACCTACTCAAACGGCTCCCTTCAGGTACCGGTCGAATCTCGGCCTATCTCTCAACACCCAACACTAAAACCGACCTTAAATCATTTGCTCTTAAGTCCCAGGGTTTGGGGGCTGGCCATAGGCCACTATCCAACCTCCAGGTTCGGATCTGGCATCCTTAGGCGAATAAAAGAAGCCTCCATGCTCTCAATCCAAATGAAAGACGAGAGAGTCGAAAGTCAGACAAATTGCAACGTCCCTTCCTTCAACCTACTTGGACTTACTCAAGGCCGTCCAAGGCAGAAGGTTCTGGCCTAGTCTCCATTAACATTTGAGGCTCCCGCACGTAGGAGACCCCGCGGACGGAGCTAGCGCATGATCTCCCAGGAACTGGAACTTCACCCTGAGTGAGATCCCTGATCATGTTTCTATAAGTGTAACAATAAGCATGCTTGTGCAAGTACGAGACGTCAGAAAACATGAGGCGAACATTTGAACACTTAACATGAAATGCGATTTTACTGCTTAATATTTCCTTTTCACACACATTCAAAATAGACTACATGTCTAAAGTTTCTCCTTTCTAATGACAGGGTGTACATATAAAACACATCGTGCCTATGAAGACCAAAAGCGAGAGTCGTACCCGCGTATACTATCAGCCTACATAGCCAAAATGCGGTAAAATTTACTACATTTACTAAAGCTACTCATGCTTCTTCTTCTTTCTTCCCTTTTTGGCAGATTCAGCACTAGACATATCCCTAGGGGCGCGCCTCTTCCTTCTGGAACTGCTCCCACCTTTCCCTTTTCGGCCATTCGTGGGAGTGGACTCATGACATAATAAACCATCAGTAATCTCTGTGATAACCGCGAGAGCAACAAACTGTGAGGGCTTGGGGCCAACACCAGAAGCGAGGGCCAAGACAGTATTACCCTCGCCTAGAGCTTTCTTAGCCTCTAACCCTATCTTCTCCTTAGCCTCCCTAGCCACCTTTAGATCGGCTAGCTTGTTGGATTAGAGCTTCACAGCGTCATCAGTCTTGAGCTTCTCAAAAGTCTTCATGGCTCTATGCTTAGCATCCTCAGTTTCTTTACTCTAAGCCTCCACAGTCACTCTCTCCTTCTTAGCATCATCGACGGCTTTCTTTTTCCTATCCTCTTCGGTCATTCTCACCATCTCCTCCTCGGCATCAGCTTTCTCCTTCTCCACCACAGCGGCAGCCTTCCTTTCGGCCTCCCGCCAAGCTTTGTCTTGTTCCTCCTGAAGGACAGCCACGTCCTGCCTCCACTTCTCCTCCAACTCTTTGGACTTAACTGCCATTTGGTCCTCTTGGGTCTCCACCATGGCAACCATCGTCGGCACGTCAGCACTACCGGACCTATGACATGAGCGCTCTGGACATCCTTGACCACTCCTTCTTCCATCAAACCCTTGTATGTGTGGGATCCCAGCTCAATGTCAGAAACTGTGTCCACATGGCCACCACCCTCTCCCAGCTGCATTACTTGCAGTCCTAAACCAGATTCTGTTGTTTGTGGAAGCATATTGCTAAAGCCCAATGTCGCAGTAGCTCCAAGAAGGGTTATATAGTAAAAACACAACCTGTCAGTCTTTAAATTTGATAATCACATCGTCTTCGAGTATTCGCAGTAACGAGAATTCACCTCCAGAAGGAAGCAGTGCAGGTATGATAGGGAGTGTACACACCGTGCCAGTAAGCAAATGCTCTATCACTCTTGACCCTGGATGATCAAGGTCATACTCAGCCGACGCCGGAACTGTAACAGTGGGACGGCTAGTCATGGCGTGTACCAAAACAGGTGAACGATAGGAGCTCCCCACAAATACCTTGGCGACGGTCACATGCTCGGTAATTATGGACTTCCATATTTGTGCAGCGTTCCTTGCCAGCCTCTTCCTCTAGGCATCCTCCTCCAAATATATCTCTCCTTACCCCAAGTTAATGCACTCCTCGCCAGTTAGGAGCTCTATTATCAGATGGCACTCATCTAAGGCTCCCACCTCTGCTTTATGCAACCAACCCTCATATGGCCTCAATCTGTCCCATGTTTAGGACAACATCTGAGGGTAATCTTCAACCCAGGAAATCACATGTAACTTGAGAACCATGACGTACATGTTCCTAATATGGTCCTCCAGGGATGCCGCCACCCAAATATCTACAACCTCATTCTCCGCCCTCAAATCCTCTATTTCCTTTACATGCTCAGCCTCTATCCCGTCCACTGAGCTCAATACATCCTTACTGCTGGACTCTACTTCCACTTTCTCCTTTGTGGCCACCTCTAGCTGCCTCCTCAACTCAGTGTTCTCTTTCCTCAGGGTCTCATTGTCCATCTTGAAACTTATATATCCATTAGCTGTCCTCCTCCACTTCAGCGTTCACCTTCTCCATCTAAATTTTATCCCTTTTCATGGCTTTTTTCTCAGTGGTCGATGAAACTAATGTATCCTTAAAAGTCGAAGAGGCATGCTCTGCCTCGTTCCTTAGTGTCTCCTGCTCCTCCTTCATCTCCGCTATGACAAGCGCAACAAATGTTAGCATTCGAGAGTACAAATGTAAATAAAGGAAAAATTACATGGATTTACTTATCTCCTTCTCCAAGTTATGAATGGTGGTCTTCTTGATATCGATAGTTAACTTTCGACTACGGACCTCAAGATTTTTCTTTCAGATCAAGTCCGAGAGATGCCAAGAATAAGAAGTAAGCTGTTTTTCTTAGAAGTACGCAACTTTCACTTTCATCCACACTTCCTCGGTGTCTTCACAAGGGATCGGACTAATATCGGGGAGGAAAATTATCTCATCGAAATATTGTTAGGGAAGTTCTCTTGTAGCAACGCCTTCCTCTCCTCGATGGTAAGCTCACGGGGTTCGGGTGCAGCCACATCCTGCCTTTTCTTCTTAGGCATCTCCTTCTTTTTTTTAATGGTTAAGCGACAGCTCTTTCACTTTGGAAACTTGGACTGGAGCCAAGGACTCAATGTGAGTAGCGTCTATAGACGAAGAATGCCTTGTATCCCCCACATCGAATCAGGAACTTGTCCTACGTGTTCGAACAGGAGGTGTAGGAGTCGGAAATCATCAGTGTCCTTCTATATGGCGATGCTCACTACCATGATCATGAGAAGGCGTAGAGTCGCCAAACAAGCTAGTCCCTTGTAACACCCCACGTCCATTAATGTCAATCAATAAGGGAATGCAGTAACTTTCATGGAGCGTTATAAGAGTGTAGAACAGAACATCACAAGATAGATATATAAAATGATACTTAAAAATTCAAAATTTATTCATTACAGCGGAAAAGCAAAACATGTTTGTTTACAACATCAAAACCACATACTAAAGCCAAGTACACAAATACCCATCTTGACAAAATTATTATCAGAGTACATAAAGGAAAAACCATAATCCCACTCAAAATAGCCATAATGAAAAAGAGATAAAGTTGAGCATTACTTTCAACACCTCCAAGCACTTCAAGAAGAAAGAGACCCAAGTCAAGCTTCACTAATCCCACTGTGAGGACCAAGTGGGGTGAGAAAGAAAAGAGGCGAAGAAAAAAGGGGTCCAACATAAAGTCAGGCGAGTCTAGTGACTTTAACAATATAATAATTAAAGTAACAGGATAAGAACATAAAATGAATATAAGAGATGACTGTAACATAAGCAGATATGATAAGGTAAACAAGGTAAGCAAGTTAGAACATCGACTGCGCTCCTAGCCACTATAAGATATGCTCTGCACCGTACCAACATACTAGTAACATACTAAAAGATGATCCCACCCTACTAAACATAATAATAGTAGCTTTGTGTAGTCCTAGCTGCTCTCGTAGGTGCCTTACTTTTTCCTACCACCACTAGTTGTACCCACTACCCTCCCCATTCGATTGACTCCCTAACTCGTAGATATCTGTGTCGGTCCCACAATAGGTTGTATCACTCCCTAAGGTGGCCACCCCGATACTACTGAAATTCACAGCTTATATCTACACGATGCAATAACGTCTTACCTACCAACCCGGACCCACGCACGCACATAACTCCGTTGATCTTGCACGACCATTGCTAACTCTTTATAGACCTCTTACAATCAACCCCAGTAAGTGTGTCCCTTTCCTCGACCTAGTTCAAACTCATATAGATACTAGAATGGGTTACTGGTTGAAAAGGTCCACCCACTTGACACAAGCTCCCTCCCAAGCTTGGTCCCTACTAGGAATTCCCATTTAACCCTTTTTTATCGCCATGTCTTAACACATGTCTCATCTTGGTTAAGTGCTTTAATTATGTTTCACATGCTACCCAT
Source organism: Allium sativum (assembly GCA_030737875.1). Taxonomy (NCBI): domain Eukaryota; kingdom Viridiplantae; phylum Streptophyta; class Magnoliopsida; order Asparagales; family Amaryllidaceae; genus Allium; species Allium sativum. The sequence continues at coordinate 16,546 of JASFAX010003923.1, forward strand.
GTTACCCACTTAACCCTTTGCTATTCCCATGTCTTACCACATATTTTGTCTTGGTTAAGTGCTTTAATTATGTTTCACATGCTGCCCATGTTACCCACTTAATCCTTTATTATTCCCATGTCTTACCACATGTCTTATCTTGGTTAACTTACTTAATTATGTTTCACATGCTACCCATGTTACCCACTTAACCCTTTATTATTCCCATGTCTTACCACATGTCTTATCTTGGTTAAGTGTTCATTAATTCATTAAAACTGTAATCTTGCAAGATCTCCCGCATTAGATTACCATTTTGTAGTTGCTGGATATGTCGGGCGGTTCCGGGTAGGTTTATACTGCAATCTGAATCTAACCTCGTTTTTTCCATTATTACACATCTAATTGCTGCATTTGACCTCTCACATTATATTACCGTTTGTGGTTGCTTAATGTGCCAGGCGGTTCCGGGCAGGCTTATACCACAATCTGAATCTGACCTCGTGTCTTAGGCTTTCATTGTCACTTTTCTTTATTCAAGTCCCAATTTCAATTCTTGGAATTTAATATATTCCAGTCACCCATAATTTCCAATCTAAATTATGTTTATAATTTTAATCCAAATTATGCCTATAATCTCATGTGTGCAAGTTATGCCAATTTATGCACAAACCAATTTCCATAGCCATCAATAATTTATGCCAAATCTCATTTTATTACATATTTCCTAAGTTTTCCCAATCGTTCCAACGCTTTTCGTACATAAATCTCAATGCAATATGCTTAGGCTCGAAGTTAGCCTAATATCAGAAGGAAAAAGGAAAAGAAGAAGGGAAGAGAATCAAACATCAAAATTGGCATAAACATATAAATAGGCATGTGAAATGAATAACAATAAAATAGATAAGACAGGCATATGATAATAGCAATTGGGTATGAATCTGAAGGATAAATTACAAAATCTGATATAATTCATCTTATTTACAGGCATATATATTAGATCCAATTTACAATCCTATCACAATTACTTTGTAATTTAATTGTATGTGAAAGTGACGTAAACTCATAGCGATAGGATCTAAAAGAAGAGAATTAGGCTTTGTCGTAGTAGATCTTGATCTTATAATACCCCTATTTGGATTGGTAGATCTGATCTTCTAATTTGACTTGATGGAGAAGAAAGGCTTGTTTTAATTTAGATTAGAGCAGCATAGAGGCGCCATGGATGATAACAATGAGATTATGGTTAGGTTTAGGTGTTTATTTATAGATGTATTAGGTGAATTAGGACCTTTAGATTAGATTAGAGACCATCAGACCACTGGATTAAAAAGACACATCATCAGGGAACTCTCCAGAATTCTGCAGATTTGGGCTTGGCCTGGACGCGCTTCCCAGGGGCGCCAGTGCATTTTTGTTCTGGCGCACTTCACAAGTGCGCAAGTTGTTCTGGCCCATTTCCTGAATGTTCTGCCAAACTTCAATCGTCCATAAGTCCTTCATATTTTATCCATTTTACGCAAACTCGGATTTTATCTCAAGCAGAATTCCAAGACGAATGCAATGACATAACGCGTTTCACTTAATTCTTCTTCTAAAAATTAAGTGTTCTTTAATTATCTCTTATGTCATGTTTTAAAATTACGGGTTGTTACATTCTCCCTACTTAAAGGATTTCGCCCCCAAAATCTTGAAGTTGAAAGGAATGCATGTCCTAACATCCATCATCCATCTACTCAACCATCATGGGCGTCCATTATCCTTAAAAGATTTCTAATGCTTTCATGAACATATGCAAAGTGTGTGTATATGTCCTTATGCTAATGCAAAATCAGGCGGTCTACTGATTCATTTGACCTCTTTATTGCAAAACATGATAATGCCATGCGTCCATTATGTATATAAAAATCCTAATGATACATATCATTTCTTTATGAGTGCACAACCATTCATCCAAATGCAATATCCATATGATAACACATTCAATATACATCCATTAATTTAAATATACACACTCACTCATATGCAATATGAAAGTGATTGAGCCGATCTAGTGCCTAATGTATGTGTAAATGCATCCACGAGCAACCACTAGCAAACACTTACATCCACTTGCATGCACCAAACATAACATGTCTCAAACACATGTTTACAACCGTAGGATTTTCTACCTAAAGATCGAAGATATAATCGAGAGGATACACTAAACGGTATATTAAGTATAAACAAAGCAGTAGAAAAAGGATAGGTTAAGAACATACCCTCAAAAAGGAAAGGGTACGACGCACGTATCTTGTCTTCCATTTCCCAAGTTGCGTCTCCTTGTTCATCTCCCCATTGGACTTTAACCAACTTGACCTCTCGGTTGCGTAATTTCTTGACCTTCGATCCAAGGATGCATGAAGGAACTCGACTTACCGTGGCATCTCCACTACAACAAAATATGATATTAATAACGCTTTTTAATAACAAATTATTATGAAATTTTATTGATTATGCGTATCCAGAACCGTATCAGAGTAACGCTCCCCTCACTGGCAGAAATTATTCATCGGTCTCCCCAATTTCGTACTTGTAACGCTCTAATACCAAATTTTCACCGTCTCCATCTAATTTCACACACTGATCTATCTCCCTCCAAAACCTTTTCCCCTCCCTCCAAAATCATTTCGCCTCACAAAAAAGTAGTTTGTTTGGGTTCAATCTCCTCACCTGATCGAAGAAAGCAAACTCCCTCCATCTCCACTATCCTCAACCGATCTGTTGAAGCTAGGGTTCGTGCGTTTTGGGTCTAATCTTGGATTAGGATTGTGGTAAGCGAAACCATATCAATTTAAAGAATAATAGCTATAAATTCCTATTTTTTTATGTTTTGTGCATGTATCTTATACTATGTTTTATCTATTTGAATATCTATTACAACTATTTTTATAAATTTATCTATTGGAACTCTATTTTCTGTTTTGTACCAACAAGTATGGGATGCAGAAGCTATGTGCAGTCTAATTTTGGTGAAAATTTTATTTATCTAGTTATGTGGTGTTCAGCAACTCTTAGATACGTACTAAAACTTGTCTTTTAGGAAGCTAGTTTCAGTGGTGCTGTGAAGAAATTTGAATTTGATAACCAGTTAGGGCCTTACCCTTTAAACCACTATGGAGAATGGAATCAGCTGTCCAATTATATTGCTGAACATATCATGGAAAAAATTGGTGATGTTTCATTGGTTAAATCATTAAGCTAATTATATTATTATTTCTAATTGCTGTTATTTTTAAATACTCTGTCCGTTGGTTTTATACGCAGTTTCATTCATGTAACACTAACACGCTTGCATGCCCGAATTGCAAAATATATTGTTTACCGATATATTTTTACATATGTATTAGTATGTACGTCTGAGCATGTGCACTTTCGTACATGCATGTGTGTCCGCGCACTTATACCATGCCCGCATTTAGTCTGTACGTGAAACTGATGTTTTGCTAGAAAAAGAATTTTGATTTCTCAATCCAGTAGTGCTACAAATAGAGAGATTGTATTCTTATATTTGTTTAAAAGACAACGCATGTTGGGCATCTTACTAATATTTGACTTATATTCTCATACGTGTAATATGGTTGTTGTTCACCTTAGTCCACCAATGCACGCTAATGCATTTGCATGTTAATTTATTTTGGAAGCTAAGCCTATAAAATTTATTTGAATTTAATTTTTTTAAAGATATGTGACAAAGAAGGATAAAGGTGATATGAAATGATTGAAACTGGTAGTGGAAACAAGCATAACAGGTGCATGGTTTAACGGTTGAGATTATTTGGTTATTGATAGTAGAGATTGATTTAGTTAGAGTTGTAATACGATGATAACTGTTGCCAATATAATAAAACCGATCCTTGTAATAATACCGTCGTTAATCATTTTTGACTATCGATATTTTACTGATATCATTGGTAATGATAAATTTACCAATATATAAATACGTTAATATTTTATTGTACTACTAAGACTTTGATAATGAATCAATGATAAAAAAAAGTAAAGATTTCAATGTCGTTGCTTGATACCAAGTCCGTTAATGTATATATCAGAATTTTGCTTTATTTTAGTTAATATTTATTTTCTTTGATTCTTAGCAAATTATTGACACTAATACGAACGCTGTTAATCTCATTGATTCATACGTGTCCTGTCAGATACCCCTGTATTGTTGCAAATCGGATGCCTTTTGTCCTATTTACATGTCCTGTAAGCATTATAAAACAAAGTAAATACAAGATCAATAGTTTTCTTTTACTTTTTTTTACAAAAGAAATTTCATTGATTCATACACCTGCTAACTTTAGAAATACATATAAATTTTGTTTCTTGCTTTCAATACAGTCGTTGTAGATTCTGTCATACCAAGTGGTATGTATTTTATTTTTGGAGCTAACTTTAGAAAATACAGCTAGTAGCCTGCTTGTTTTTGTGATCATCGAAGTGGTGACGGCTGGGTTCGAAGGCCAGTTCAGACTATTCTTTGTAAAAAAAACTGGTATCCCGCTACGCTCCAAAAATAAGCTGGTAGCCTACTTACATCGCTATTCTTATAAAAAAGATGCTAGTACTTATAACACTATTTTATTTTCAAACCTAGTTGCGGTGTTATGTTGGTTGCTGCACGTGTTTTACATGGTGCAACTGTGAACTATGCATTTGACAATTTAACAATCAAATTGAAGTTGGGATTTGGTTATCCACGAAGATAGAAGCTCCAATATAAGTGTTGTAGGAATATTTCTTTGATTCATGGTATTGCTAATTGAGCCTACAATGTCAAATCAATTTATTCGAAAGTGTAATAGTGTCATTTCTTTATACGTGCATATCACTAATTAAGCAAGATTTAGTCATCGATCATTCTCTTCCCTTTTCAACACTGAAGGAAAAACAAACTATGATTCTCTATTTTGTTGTTGTCTCTTTCCATTCCATTAAACATTGGGAATGAATTCTCTGGCTTAACGGTGAAAAGAATGGACTAGACACTTACACCAATTAGAGATGCTCTAGTGTTTTGCATTTCGTCACCATCAGTTACCCAGTGCATAAGGCTTTAATGGTTTGAGATTGTAAAGTTGTACGCGGTCTAACATGAATTAGAGTCTGTTTCCAAAATTGAAGTTTGATCAATAAATCTAGTTTTCATGAAATTTGAATTCAACAACTGTGAATAAAAGCTCTCAGTCAAATCGTGCTGCACATATCATGTATTTGATTGTTTTCCCATAAACTGAAACATCGAATTAATTCATATAAATTATATCAAGCACGCAGGACAATCTTTAGTGTTCTACAATTGCACAAAGGAAATATTACCTCATCATGGTATGCACAATTTTGTCCAAAGAAAGGCCTTGATATGGTTTGAACGGAGTATATATACAATTTCTGACTTTCAGGCTACAGCTAGAGTTGACAAATTTCATTCTTGCAATTTATAAACTTTAACAACTGTTATTCGAACAAGCTTGTGTTTGAATCATTTTTTGTATTATATGATATGTGTATACACTCCGATGATCACAAAAACAAGATGTATTGAAAGCATGTAGTGGTTTGACAGAACATCTTACCTCACTTCCTTTTCTCCAATTTTTGGTGAAGAACAATGAACTTCCCTATAATTATGCTTTTACAAATAAGTTTTTCGACATTATAAATTCCTTATACGATTTAGTACAAGTTTATTTATGACTATTTTAATCAAGTATATTTTAACATTCTTTTTTGGCTGTATCATATGTCTGATATCATCCTGTCCCAACTAATCAATTTTTGAAAAATGATTATTACTTAGCACTAGAAAAAAAAATCTAAATAAATATTTAGCTCAAAAATTAATTTTGTTGAAGGTTTATAGTATATCATGTTAGAACAAACACAAGTCCCCAGTAGAGCTGGAACGGTTACGTGAGAGCTACAAACAAAAAGTTTACAAATGCTCTTTTCTGTGAGAAAGAGCTACAATGATCTTAATTTTTTCTATCCATGCTTAAAACAATAAAAAAAAGGAATTTACTTGGCTTTTTCTTTGTCGTAATAATGTCATTTTATTTCTCAATGTTAGATATCATCGACATTGGCCTCAATTGATATAGTGGAATGATATACTCAAATTTCTAGCCATCTTCTTCAAGACTAACAAGCTAGGCATTTTATTAATAGATATCCATCCTTCCAAGGTAGATATGTTTGCTTACTTTACTGTAAATTGAAAAATTGCATCTCACCTCAAATTTTGGTTCACACATTAAAGGTTCTCTTATCAATGATCTGGTTGAACATTTCAATTGGGCTTTTTGAACTGCTGCGTTGTGATTGTGCTTGTCAATTAACTATAACAAACATATGGATGATGTTTTTGTTTATTATTCTATATTGTATAGATCATTCCCATAAACTAGATGAATCATATCAAATCTCTTGACGGTTGATTGCTCAGATATTTTGTTTTTTTCATTGGTACATTAAAATACTTTGACAGCCTTCGGTAGTTTACAAATAATTTAATATCTATTATTGGTAGAATATAATTGCAATTGGAGGGTTAGACACAAATGCAGTGCTTTTTGGAGGGGAATCTGGACAAATTTTATGCACGCTTACTGGTCATTCTAAAAATGTTTTTCTCAATTTTTATCTACATTTCTTGCCTAGTAATTAGTATAGATTGTTCTGTGGTTGGCCTCGGATGCATTAAATAATCCTATGGTGTTCATTTCTCTTGTTTAAGCTTTGAAATATAGTGAATTACATATGTAATTTTTTAATCATGATATATGAGTTCGTCAGTGTTTAGCTTAAATGAAACTTCTTCCTCAATTTTTTGGCAGGTCAATAGTGTTAAATTTGTGCCTCGTAATGATCTTTTTTAACTGCATTGGCATATAAGGTCTGTTGCAATTAAATGTATTATTTGTTTAAGTGCGATTCTTACAACGAAATCATGCTAAGAAAAAGGGATCCCAATATTTTCCTATCTGTATAATAAACTGATGATGACAAGACAATATAATCCAATTTTTAGTTTCTTCATCTTAAGCTGATAGTAAATAACCTGGTGAATTACTCATATATTGAGTAACTGAGACCTTTGCAAATTCTAAAAGGGAGCTTAATTTATCTGAATGCGACGAAGTATTTGTTATTCATGGAACTACAAATTCTGACCACAACCAAGTGTACTAGTAATTATTGGTTATGGTAAACTCCATGGCACATCTTGAAATCATATTGTTGTTGGTCATAGTATGTTCCTATAAAAATATCAGCGTAGGTGGTTGAAAATGAAAATGATGGTGGATTTTTGAAGTTGACTAAAACAAAAGAATGGATTTCTGGTGACAGTGTTGCTCTAGTAAATAAGAAATTGGTTGCTAAGGTGAGAACTTTTATTTGATTTATTGTTGTGTATTTAAAAAAAAAGCATTCAAACTTCTTGGCAAATATAGTAAAGTAAAATTTTTTAGGATTGGTGTAATGACCGTGAAAAAAGGAAGAAACTAAACTTTCTCGAGTATCATGCTGTATGTATCTTTTTCTTTTTCATTTTTTTTCCTTTTTTTTGGATGCAAAATATTAAATGTTCTTTAATTTGGATATTTTAAAAGTCTTTACTTTACAAATAATTCGTCATATTCAGGTAAAAAAGGGAGCTCCTGTTTTTGACCACTGGGATTGGAGCGGCATGTTGTGTATATTGTTTGATAGGATTATCTGTGAAGGTAACATTGTTCCTTATCCTTAAATCATATATACAAGGCCAATATCTAGAGGAACATATGTAAACCCCTTATTTAGTACTCTCGCCTTATTTGGCGGCTTACATTACGTTAATTTAGGTTGTCTTGATGTTTTACCTGCCTTATTCTGAAACTGAAGTATACACATTGTATACACCTGGTCTTAATTCGAAAATGTGAACACCATTTTGTTAACATGCTATAACATTGAGTCCCCCTTTGAATACACTATCACTCATGCACTTGTGTATTTTGATCATACATGTGTATACACATAGCACATACATGTATTGAAAGCATTTTGAGGGAATTAGGTTATGCTGCTAACTTTAGAAAATACAAAATAAGCTGGTAGCCTATTTTTTTATCACAAAAAAGCTGAACATTTGCTGCTAACTTTAGAAAATACAATCGTGGCAATTTTTTATAGGGAATTGCTCCTTACGGTGTTCTTGATCTAGGTTTAGGGATGTGTCAGTTTCAAGCATATTAGCAAGATCCAGACTGGTGTATAATTCATTTCGATGTGCTTTCAAGTTGATGATTCTGGAAGAATTATATTTGGTGGCCATAGTCTCAAATCAAACCTCTCTATTTTTACCTCTGGGAAGAAAACTGTAAGTTACTTTCAACCAGAACACTAAAGTTATTTTTTATATCTTATTTACCTGGCATCTTGAATGCACTGTCATTCATACCATTTTACATGTTTTTTACCTTTAATAAGGCATCCTCAAACAGTGTGGAGGACTGTTTGGGAGTATTGCTAACTTGACAGTTGGGTAGTCTGATCCCATGAGCAAAGACTACTAGTCAAAAATTGTATTTTAATAATCAGTTGAGAGAGAAACACAAATTAGAAGACCTGTGTTGCTTTTAGTTCGGGCTTGCTCTTTGTCGTAAGTATGTTTTAAAATAGTTTATGTATATTTGACAAGCATTATTTGATCATATCGGTTTCATATATTATTTGTTAAATGTGTCAATAAGTATAATTTGTATCTTGTTAGTATTTTATTAAATCATATATATATATATATGTATATATATATATGTGTGAGTGTGTGTGTGTGTATAACCTTTCATATTCATATTAGTAGTAATTATTATTTCCATCGTTGATAATCTAGAATATATTGTTTGCATTAATGCATTGTCTTCGTTGACAGTTTTCCAGTTATATTGAGTGATAGTTTAATGCCATAGCTGAAACATGCAGGTCTTGAAGCAAATTGCTTCATATGGTTTCTCTAGGAGAAGTTGCATGGACATTGTTCTGAAAGTAGGAGGGGGGCTTAAAGAAGTTGGGAATTTTGATTATATATATATATATATACTCATGTAGTTATATTATTCGGTAGCATGTACTTCACTTTGTTCGGTTAGGTTTAGAAGCATCTACTTGCTGTTTGGTTTCTTTAACGGTCATCTGTAATTTGTCCGTTTCAAATTTGGAATCTGTACTGTAAACGGTCAGTAGATCAAGTGGTGAGTGATATGATTGTAGGTTGAGGATATAAAGTTCTGCAAAAAAAAGGCTGAAATTTGTATTTTAATGCATCACATTGGATAGTTATTTGCTATTAGATCTTTTTATAGGATTAATTTCTTAGTGTGATCATATTAATATACTTTTAAAACTTCCATTTTATGCCACTCTGATGAAATCCCGATAGTCAAATATCCACTTCAATTGATGTCTTTGCGAATATATTGTCCAAAATTAACAGTGATGCGCATGTGGGACGATTGTTTGAGGGCAAGTCTGCGGATGGAATAGTTCTTCAAGAAAAAAATTCTGCTTGGTTTATGAAACCAAAGGTATGCTTATGTGCTTACTTTGCAGCAACCTTAATTTTACGGCCTTTAGAACAATTCTTAATTGTTTACTTCTCCAGGTTTTTTGTGTGGAACAAAGTCAAACATCATCTATGGATGCTAGTGGTAATCTGAATAATACGTTCTCAGGAGAGAGTCACTGGATTGCTAATGATTTCAAACAAGATGAGATAATTGGAAATGAAATAGTGAGTGAGAGCTTAACTCTAGTAAAAAAACTCAAAATTTGATGGTTCTAATGGGTTACAGCGGACACTGCGACCTAAATCCTGGGTCTTCTATTTTCTACTATACGTAATGAAACTATAGCTAAGATGAAATGCATGTATAAATAGAGGTTCTCTTATGTATTGAATTTGGTAAATCATGTATTGAACTTATTTTTTGTTAGTTGATGCGTTATTTTGTTATCATGAATATGTGTTACATTTGTTGATTATTATATTTTGTCCATTTATACATTGCTCTTCGAATGGTTGTGCAGATCCATTTTGATTGATGTAATTAAAATGTATTATATATGGCTGTAAAAGGAATTGGCAATACTATAACAAGTTAATTAATAGCATCATATAGCCACTATCGAATAAACATGTTATAGCGGTAGTCCTGTGTTGTAAATATTCTTGCTTTCAATGAGATTTAGATGTATTATAGCGGTGAACATGAGCCACTGTAATAAAATAACATAGCGGTTAAAATGCGCTATAAAAACCATATTTTTTATAGCGGCTAATTAAGCATTATAACTAAGCAGCAGTTTTTTATAACATGTTGATATACAGCAGTTATCGAACCGCTATAATTTTATTCATAGCGGCTGTAGGCCGCTATAAAACACCAGTTCTGTTGTAGTGCTTGCTCTACTTCCTCTTCTCTAAGCATGCTCGGCTCTACTACTTCCGCAGTATCATGTAAACACTTCCTCAAATGCGAAACGTGAAATACGTCATGAACACTACTAAGCTTGTCAGGCAACTTCACTCCGTAGGCCATCTGTCAATTTTTTTCTATAATGGGGAATGGCTCTTCGAATCTTGGTGCCAATTTCCCTACAGATCCAAAATGAACTACATTCCTTAATGGTGATACTTTAGTAAAACTGTGTCTCCAACATCGAACTCAATATCGGTTCGTCTCTTATTAGCATATGGCTTTTGCAGCCCTTGTGCCGTCTTCATGCGTCTTTGAATCAAGTCTATCTTCTCCGAAGTTATTCTAACCATCTCGGGCCCTAGCAAAATCTTATCCGTAGATTCCTACTAATAAGTTGGTGATCAACAAGGTTGTCCATATAGAGCTTCAAAAGGTCCCATGCCAATACTAGTCTAATAGCTGTTGTTGTAGGCAAACTCTACTAATGGAAGGTGTTCCTCCCATGTCCCTCCAAAGTCCAAGATGCATAACCTCAAAAGATCTTCTAGAATCCGATTTACTCATTCTGTTTGGCTGTCCGTGTGAGGTTGATAAGCGGTGCTCAAACACAATTGTGTCCCTACCGCCTCTTGCAAGCTCGTCCAAAACTCACTAGTGAAAATGGGATCTCGGTCGCTTATGATACTAGAAGGTATGCCATGTAGACGAACTATCTCTCGGAGATAAACAAATGCTGACCGTGTCGCTGTTCTTTTACTCTTAACGGGAATGAAATGGTCGCTCTTTGTAATTCTATCTACTACTAGCGAAATCCCCGTATTACCCTTCCTTGACCTCGACAACCCGTCGACGAAATCCATGGAAACACTTCCCCATTTCCACTGTGGAACCTCTTAAGGGTGAAGCAAACCACCGGGCTTCTTTTGCTAAGCCTTAACTTGCTGGCACACTAAGCATCTAGAAACGAACCAGCCACATCCTTCCTCATTCCGGCCTAAAAGAAAACTTGCTTCATGTCCTTATACATCTTGTCACCATCGGGATGTATGGTCATCTAGGAACGATGTGCTTCTTCAAGGATTGTCCTTCTCGAACTCTCGTCTCGTGATACGCTAAGTCTCCCATCCCTATGCAACCATCCTTTTTCATCTATAGTATACCTACTAAGATGGCTCGAAGACTCCCCTCTCATGATCTTGTCTACTATCTCTATCAGTTGTGTGTCATCTCGCTGTATCGCACCTGTCTATCCCAAAAGCGTAGGTTGCACCTCTAATGATGCCAACAAACCGGGTACATAATCGATAGAGGGTCTAAAGTCAAAGGTAGATACATACTCTAAACTCTACTGATCGACAAACAAAGGACTCAAAGTCAACTTTTTTCTACTTAAGGTGTCAGCCATAACGTTACCCTTGCCAGAGGTATATGTAATCTCAAAATCGCAGGATGTTAAGAATTCCATCCACCTTTGTTGCCTTAAGTTTAGATCTTTTTGAGAGAATAGGTATTTTAGTGACTTATGGTCTATATACAACTCAAACCTCTCACCAAGCAAGTAATGGCGCTAAGACTTAAGTGCAAAAACTATGGCAGCCAATTCTAAGTCGTGGTTAGGGTAATTCTTCTCATGGACCTTCAACCAAGGTTTTAAATCTCGGATATCGGTCGCGTTTCATCTCGGGGATTTTATAGACTCGGTCTCGTGTCGGGGGAGATCTCAGACGAGATGAGCCTAACTCGGGAGTTCATCTCGGATTTTCATCTCGGGTCTGAAAGTTCATATCGGAACAATCTCGGAGTACATGTTATGTTGAAATTGAAATTTTAACAAAATGATTTTTATGAATGCTATTAAAAACGTAGTAACTTGAACTTAAAATGCAAAATAACTTCATCATTCTTTATTTTGTGAAAGACCATTCATACTCTAAATCTTCATACGCTTAAAACATAAATATTGTTAGATAGGAAACATTAAAAGGATCCAAAACATTAAAAAAATCAGCAAAAATAGACCATAAAATACATAATTTCATAAGTAACATGTGTGTAAAAAGACGAATATGATAATCATAAGCATTGTAAAACATATACAAACATACAATATGGTCATTTAACATGCAAAATGTAAAACAACAAAAGATTGATATAGCTAGATTTGAGTTTTTTAATTATAGTTCTAGTTCAGACACAAATTTAAATTTTAACCCAAAAAACTAAGATCTCGGATGATATTCTAGTATTTCGTCTCGGTCAATACATCATTCGATATTGCAATATCTCGGGCGATATATTCAAATGGAGATTTAGAGTGATATTTGCTATATCGTTTTAGAAGGAGCCCAAAACGAGATCTCAAAGAAGATATCGGGCGATATTTGGGAGATTTGAGACAGTGCCTTCAACTTCCTTCCACCATAACATATCACCCTTCCGTTCCCTCTTGCATCAAAACTGCACCAAGCCCTGTCCCGCAAGCATCGGTATACATTGTGAACGGTTTACTCCCATCTGGAAAAACTAAAAATGGAGTTGTCGTCAATGTCCTCTTCAAACATTGAAAAGCATTGTCATAGTCAACATCCCAAGAAAAGGTCAAATTCTTTCGTCAACCATGTAAGTAGGGTTGATATCTTCGCAAAGTCTTATAACAATCGGCCAAACCAAGAAAACTTTTTACTTCCATTGTATTCTTAGGAATCTTCCAATTTTGGATTGCCACTACCTTCGCGGGATCCACTGCTATCCTTTCTTTAGAGACCACGTGCCCTAGGAATCTTACCTCCTTCCCCAGAAAGTGGCATTTGGAGAACTTATCTTAAGCTGATGTACTCGAAGGGTCTCTAAAACTTCCTTAAGATGTAAGGCATGCTCTTCCTCGCTTCTAGAGAAGATCAGGATATCATCCACAAAGACTACCATGAACTTGTTTAGAAACTCCCTAAACACCCTACTCATCAAGTCCACGAAATATGCGGGTGCATTCGTCAAACCAAAAGGCATGACGAGCCATTCAAAGAAACCATCTGGAGTTCTAAATGCAGTCTTATCTACGCTGACCTCAGCCACCCTTAGCTGATGAAATCCTATAGCTAAATCCAACTGCAATAAAACCAAAGCACCAACCAACTGATCGAACAGGTCATCTATCCTCAGTAATGGGAGTCTGTTCTTCTTCGTGAGCTTATTAAGCTCCCTATATTCCACGCACAATCTAAGCGAACCATCAGCCTTCATGGAAAAAACCACTGAAGCACCCTACTTCGAGATACTTCTTCTTATGAACCCTTTCTCAAGCAACTCTTTCACTTGTTTACTAAGCTCACTCCTTTCTCTTTGATCCATGTGGCATACAGGCAATGCAAGTGGCTTTGCATTGTCCACCAAGTATATACAAAAATCTATCTCGCATTTTGGAGGTAAGCCCCTAACCTCCACAAAGACATCCGCATGCTCATGGACTACTCGAATAGATTGCAAATCATCAATAGATGTGTCAAGAGATTCTGGGTAGCTAGGAATAACAGAACCCTTAGGGTCGCATGAGTTATCGAGAGTATTCCCCAAACTAGTCAACAATCCAACTACCCTCTTTTCACAGTTGAGAATGGAACCATACCTGGCTAGCCAATCCATTCCTAGAATCAACCCATAGCCCATGAAACCAAGAACATAAGCATTGCATTTGAACTCAACGCCATACATAGATATTCTCAAATCCCGACATAACATAGACAGATGAGCTGTACCCCCAATAGGATTAGAGACAACAGCGGGATCCACTACTATACTAGTATCTAGGTGTAGAGACTCAACAACAGAAGCATATATAAACGAATGTAAGGCGCTAGAATTAAACAAAGTACGTACAGGATGATTGAAAAGGAAAATCCAACTTTTAACATAAATGTTTATACCTCTCTCTTGTGTAGCTGCCATGAGAGCACGAACCTGCCCTCCAAGGGATCCAACCCTTTTTAATTGTCCCTGTGATCTCTATTTCTTCGGGCACTCCTTAGCGAAATGTCTGACTTCTCCACAGTTGAAGCATTTATTCTTCACTCTCTTATAGTCTTTGATCAAGTAACCTTCTTTCCCACAACTATGACACTTCCTTTTATCCTTAGCTTTTCTATTCTTTCCGCCTTTCTTTTGTTGTTATTGTTATTGTTCTTTCTCGGGCCATATTTTTAAGTTTTGTGTTTCCTCAACCCTAGCTTCTTTCTTCTTAGAGAAATCATCTAGTCGCGACGGTGGAGGAACAACGATTGTAGCTGGGGGAGGGACGCCTCCTTGGCTCCCGGTTGGTGTCGTGGCTTTAAGATACCTATAGAACCAATCGGGTACTTCAACGCCCTCGGGAATATAAGGTTCCCTAGACATGCTAAAAGGAAAAAGGAAGAGATTCAAACAGAGAATATAAAGAAAGATATATGGCTTTTGGGGATTATGTTTTTCGTAAGAAACTTTTCTCTTGAAAATACCTTCTTTAAAACATGTTTTTGAAAATACTTCTTTTTTTGAAAAATGCTTTTGAAAACGGTTTTCAAAATCTTTTATCTGTTTTGGTAACCTTCAGCTCTGATACCACCTGTAACACCCCACGTCCGTTAATGTCACTCACTATGGGAATGCATTAAATTTCATGGAGCGTTATAAGAGTGTAGAACAGAACATCACATGACAGATATATAAAATTGTACTTAAAAATTCATAATTTATTCATTACAACGAAAAAGGAAAACATGTTTGGTTACAACATTAAAACCACATACTAAAGCCAAGTACACAAATATCCATCTTGAACAAAATTATTATCAGAGTACATCAAATAAAAACCATAATCCCACTCCAAATAGCCATAATGAAAAAGAGACAAAGCTGAGAATTACTTTCAACACTTCCAAGCACTTCAAGAAGAAAGAAACCCGAGTCAAGTTTCACTAATCCCACTCTGAGGACCCGGGGGAGAAGAATGAAAAGAGGCGAAACAAAAAGGGGTCGTACATAAAGTATGGCGAGTCCAGTGACTTTAACAATATAATCAGTAAAATAACAGGATAAGAACATAAACTGGATATAAGAGATGATTGTAACATAAGAAGATATGACAAGGTAAGTAAGATAAAACATCGACTGCGCTCCTAGTAACTACAAGATATGATGTGCACCTTACCAACATACTAGTTACATACTAAAAGATGATCCCTCACTGCTAATCATAATAATAGTAGCCTCGTGTACTCCTACCAGCTCTCGTAGGTGCCTTACTTGCTGCTACCATCACTAGTTGTACCCACTACCCTTCCCATTCGATCGGCACCCTAACTCCTAGATACTTGTGTTGGTCCCACAATAGGGTGTATCACTCCCTAAGGTGGCAACCTTGATACTGCTAAATCGCACATCTTATACCTACACAATGCTACAATATCTTACCTACCAGCCCGAACCCACGCATGCACATGACTCCATTGGACTTGCACTGCAATCGCTAACTCTTTATTGACCTCTTACAATCAACCCCAGTAAGCGTGTCCCTGCCCTCGATCTTGTTCGAGCTCATATAGATGATAAAATGGGTTACTGGTTGAAAATGGTCCACCCACTTGACAAAAGCTTCCCTTCTAAGCTTGGTCCCCACTAAGAATTCTCACTTAACCCTTTTTTATCCCCATGTCTTTTAACATGTCCCTTCTTGGTTAAGTGCTTTAATTATGTTCACATGCTACCCATGTTACCCACTTAACCCTTTATTATTCCCATGTCTTACCACATGTCTTATCTTGGTTAAGTGCTTTAATTATGTTTCACATGCTACCCATGTCACCCGCTTAACCCTTTATTATTCCCATGTCTAACCACATGTCTTATCTTGGTTAAGTGCTTTAATTATGTTTCACATGCTACCCATGTTCGCCACTGAACCCTTTATTATTCGCCTGTCTTACCACACGCCTTATCTTGGTTAATTGCTCATTAATTCATTATAACCATAATCTTTCAAGACCTCCCACATTAGATTACCATTTTGCGGTTGCTGGATATGTCGGGCAGTTCCAGGCAGGCTTATACCGCAATCTAAATCTAACCTTCTGTATTTGCATTATTACGCATCTAATTTCTGCCTTTGACCTCTCACATTAGATTACCGTTTACGGTTGTTGGATAAGTCGGGCGGTTCCAGGCAGGCTTATACTATAATCTGTATCTAACCTCGTGTCTTAGACGTTCATTATCACTTTCTTGATTCAAGTCCCAATTTCAATTCTTGGATTATAATATATTCCAATCACCCATAATTTCCAATCTAAATTATGTTTATAATTTTAATCCAAATTACGCCTATAATCCCATGTGTACAAGTTATGCCAATTTATGCCCAAATCAATATTCATAGCCATCAACAATTTATGCTAAATCTCATTTTATAACATATTTCCCAACTTTTCCCAATCATTCCAACGTTATTCGTACGTAAATCTCAACGCAATATGCTTAGGCTCGAAGTTAGCCTAATATCAAAAGGAAAAAGGAAAAGAAGAAGGGAAGAGAATCAAACATCAAAATTGGCATAAACATATAAATAGGAATGTGAAATGAATAACGATAAAATAGATCAGACATGCGTATGATAATAGCAATTAGGTATGAATCTGAAGGATAAATTACAAAATCTGATATGATTCATCTTATTTACAGGCATATACATTAGATCCAATTTACAACCCTATCACAGTTACTTTTTAATTTAATTATTTGTGAAAGTGACATAAACTCACAGAGATAGGATCTAAAAGAATAGAATAAGCTTTGTTGTAGCAGATCTTGATCTTAGAATACCCCTGTTTTGATTTGTAGATCTGATCTTCTAATTTGACTTGAGGGAGAAGAAAGGATTATTTTAATTTAGATTAAAGCAGCATATAGGCGCCATAGATGATAACAATAAGATTAGGGTTAGGTTTAGGTGTTTATTTATAGATGTATTAGGTGAATTAGGACCTTTAGATTAGATTAGAGACCATCATGACCACTCAGATTAAAAATACATGTCATCAGGGAACTCTCCAGAATTCTTCAGATCTGGGCCTGGCCTGGGCGCACTTCCCAGATGCGCTTGTGCATTTTTGTTCTGGCGCACTTCACTAGTGCGCCAGTTGCTCTGGCCCATGTCCTGAATTTTCTATCAAACTTCCATCGTCCATAACTCCTTCATTATATATCCATTTTACGCAAATTCGGACTCTATCTTAAGCATAATTCCGTGACAAACGCAATGGCATAACCTATTTCACTTAATTCATCTTCTAAAAATTAAGTATTCTTTAATTATCTCTTATGTTATGTTTTAAAATTTTGGGTTGTTACATCCCTCTTCTAAAGCTATCAAAAATGGTGTGTCTTGGAAATTGGCGACCTCCGTGCCCACAACCTCGGCCTCCTCGTCCGCTAGCTATGTCACCTATCATGTAAACAGTTGAATTCAGGAACCGACCACACTACACAAACGAATGAATGTGGTGTCATGCAGTGTTTATGAGGGTGTGCATCCTAAGTGTTCTCTTAAAAAACCAAATGAAGGTTCTCCTAAAAGAGAAAAATCCCCTGCAGCTAAATCTAGCTCTTCCATACTTGCGTACCAAGACAGGGAGATAAGTCAGGCGAGAGTTTATTAAGATCGTTGAACTGGTCTTCCCTCTCGAGCAAGTCGGCGGTCCCTGAGGTAGAAGCTGGGGACTGCTTCCTAGTCAGCGCTCCAACCATCGTCTCATATGATATAAGCAGAACGGTAGAAGCTAACGGGTATTCACCCCCGAGAGCTACCTCCTCGTCACCAACATTTTCCTAGCCAGTCTCCTTCTGGGCCTTAATGGTCTTGCGCGATTCAGATTCAGCAGGTAACATCTTAATCTTTCGACTAGGAGCCCCTTTTTCTTTCCCTGCCTCCACTTTTCACTACCACCAGCCACGATGGGCCTAATTATATCTTGATCGTCAGGAAGAAATCCTGCACTACAGGGGTGATCTTGACTTACAACGCTCACAGTGGAGCATGACTAGGCAGGAATTGCCAATAAAGACTTGGGATGCTCCTGGCACACGGTATCCGTGGGCGCCTCCAGATTTCCTATCATATAAAAGCCAAGTTAAAAACCCAAAGATTCCAAAATCAGCAAGTCCAAAGGATAAAAGTAAGACAAAGCACTTATTTCCGTCCAACAATCTCCTGGCAAACCCGGGAGGACATCGTAGGAAGAACCAGTCATACTTATAAACACTCAGCTTAGGCCACGTCCTAACAAAGAACTTAGTGAGAGGTGAAGCATCCATGAAATATTGCAATGGTGAGGCATTGGCCCTCCTCTTCAATTAAAACAAGTACAGGATATCCTCCACGGTAGGCTCCAACTGCAGATATTCCCGATAAATAACGTAGGTATCGAGAAGAGAAGCATATGCTTTTGGATGAAGATGCAACGGTGTAAGACGGAAATGTACATTATATCTCGAATAAAATTATTGGCCGGGTGCATGCTCCTTGTTACAAGCATGCATGTTCCAAGTAGTACTCCACTCTGGTGGCGCATGGGCCGTAGCATCCTTCTCAGGCACGAGAGAATCTATCACGGGGATATGAAACCATATTGCCATGCGCCAAAACGTAGTAGCATCCATCTTCGACGGCACCGAATCTCGGGGTTCACAAGTATGACCATGTCCGCCAGTGCATCCAACACCACTAGCGCATTCCCTTCAACGATATTTGCATTCTCAACTTCCTCGTGCACAACCGGGGAATATTGTCTTTTTGGTTTCTTCCCGTACTCAGACGATTCCATTAAGATTGTCGCTCGAGAAGGGGTTGATCTCCCGGAAGTCTCAAGCTCGCTACCCATCGAGCTAGCACTGCTAGTAGAATCAGATGTATGCGGCAAAGGCAAGGAAGCCTCAGCTTTCGAAGTCCTCTTAGTCATAGATATTGTATGCATTCCCGCTATACTTGTAAGACACTAGTGTTGGAAATCATAGTTCTATAACCTATACCCCACGTGATTGGTGCAGACCAACATGTGTGTGCTTTGCAGTGCAGTGATAAGATTATATAGTTTACAAGTTAAGAGTATCGGGAATGACGACGACCACAACTCTGCACAATTGTTGCCATCGTCGCAACCAAATAATGCTACTGGATTTGCACTGTTAACCGGCCTTTTGGTCTGGTTCCCAGGAGAGAATCAGACATGCTCAACTCAACATACCTCGTGAAGCTGAGGCTGAAAAGGAACACACAAGAGTGAAGGAAACAAGATCAAGAAGGTATTACAATGCTTTTGGCCTTACGGCATGCAGAAGACGTCCGCAAACCAAGGCCTTGGACCCCGATGGAGTGACGAGCCTCGACCACCCGGTCCTGGGACCCTCGCACCCCTCGAAAGGACTTCACCTAGGCATGACGCGGAATTCGCACCCAGCCGGGTGCGAAATCTCGCACCCATGCCTAGGTTCGAAATTTCGAACCCATGCCTGTGTTGGAAATTTCGAACCCAGTGGGTGAGAGGTCCCGAGCCCAGTGGGTGTGAAATTTCGCACCCATAG
This sequence comes from Allium sativum, assembly GCA_030737875.1. Lineage (NCBI taxonomy): Eukaryota > Viridiplantae > Streptophyta > Magnoliopsida > Asparagales > Amaryllidaceae > Allium > Allium sativum. Next base: position 36,630 of record JASFAX010003923.1, read on the forward strand.
CCGGGCTTGAGATCCCGAGCCCAGCGGGCGCGAAATCTTGTGCCCATAGCTGGGTTCGAGATTCCGAACCCAGCGGAGCGAGATTTAACGCCCGCACCTGGGTTTGAAATTTCGAAGCCATAGGGTTCGAAATTTTGCACCCAGCGAAATCTCGCACCTATAGTCGGGCTCGAGATCCTGAGCCCAGCGGGTGCGAAATCTCGTGCCCACAGCTGGGTTCGAGATTCCGAACCCAACTGAGCGATATGTCACGCCCGCGCCCGGGTTCGAAATTTCGAACCCACCAGGTTTGAGAATTCGAACCCAGGTACTCGAAATTTCGAACCCATGCCCAGGTTCAAAATTTCGAGGCACGCGGGTGGCAGGATTGAATTTCCTGCATGCGGTCCCTAATCCTACCTACTCCTACCTAATCCTACTCCTATAAATAGCCCAAGGCCTCACACTCCAAGGAGATGGGGTTTTCTTTTCTTGAGACCGCCCCAGAGCTTCATGAACTCCATTAATGGCATCTCCTATTTGAGAAAGAAATATTCTTTTTCCCAAATACCTAACATATTTCAATTATGAAAGTGAATGTAATGAGCATGGCTCTACCTTGTAATTCTTGAGTGATTAACAAAAGTTCGACACCCTTTCAAAGTGGACGTAGGCCTAATTCGCGGCTGAACCACTATAAATATTTGTGTTATTTACCGCTTTCTCTTACTTAATCTTGCGACTAAATTAACTATTCCTAGTAATAGGAATCTTTGGTGTTTACAACATTTTTTGCCATCAACATTTGTTGCTTTCGCCGAGAATCTGAATTCAAGATTTGCCTCTTTCTTCCACTTTATCATCTCGACTTTGACAAGCTTGAGGTTCCGTGCCTAACCTAGTGTTGAGTTCGCTTACGATGGTAAAGAAATCAAAGATCACAATAGTTGGCTCTTCAGCCGCCACCATGCTGGTGCCTCCCAACAACCTCAACCTGTAGATGTCCCGGCCCCTAATGAAACCATCCATCCTGTTGTGGACCCCAAAGCGCCTGTTACCTAAGCTCAAATTCACGCGCTTAATGAAAGATATGAGAACACCATGGTCGAACTTAACCAAGCATTACGGGATAACATTGGTCTTATGTGCCAGCTCCAAGAAAGTCAACGCGTCGTCGCCCGACTTCAAATGGCTTAGAACAATGCTCGACCCCGACCAACCGCATCGGAAACTTCCTCTTTCGAGTCATGGGTCCCACACCAAAGGAGAAGGTTCATCCTCATCAACAATGTCGTCGCTCACACCCATTCCCTCGATAACGGTAACGGTCATGCCAATGGAAACGGCAACGGCGAACGAACTACAATCACATATAGCGAGGGGGCACAACATCGAGACCGCTCTCGCTTGATCATCAATGACGGACCAAGTCCTAAAAACCAACCTCTTCCTCGACACAACCCGACGGTCGCTAACCAGAGTGATGGGCCAACTGTTCCAACGGACCACGCTTATCCTGAACAGGAACCGCATCACCCCTCACAACCTCACCATCCACACTAAGACCCAATCATAGATGTCGAGGACGTAGAGGAATACGATCCAGACGTCCATCATAAAAGACGGCCTCGCAATAGGACTCTGGAGCCACGTCAAAATCCATGGATCCCAATGGCGGATCCCCATCCAACCTATCTTCCCGACATGATACGAAGGTTCATGAGGGAAATGCGAGGGGGTGCACACGACGCATGGGAAGCCCATATTAGGCGTAACCCCTTCACGAGAAGAGTAAATGAGGCCTAATGGCCGAGGCGCTTTAGCATGCCACAAATGCCGCTCTACAATGGTACCACTAATCCTTGTGCCATCTTGAATCGCTATGAATGGAAAATGAACTCGAGCCGGGGTGACGATCCAGCCAAATGTAAATGCTTCCCAGCCTTCTTGTCTAGTACCGCTTTACTTTGGTTCTCGTGCCTCCCTCTTGATTCCATTAACAACTTCGGACAACAAGCAATAGAGCTAGTCAAGCAATTCAGGGTGCACATCCTAACTCCGAAGAATGCCCGCACTTTATCCAACCTATACCAGGGGCCCGCCGAATCTCTTAGAAGCTACCTTTCCTGGTTCAACACAGATCTCGCTGAGGTCAAGGACCCATATCCTCGAACCATAGTCTTTCAACTAGCGAAAGGTGTCCTCCCTACTTCAGTGTTCGGGTGCTGGATCAATTAAAAACAGCCCAAGAGCCTCGACGCCTTCTATGAGAAGGTGGACATATACTTGTGGAAAGAAGAAGCCAGACGGAATCGGCTCTCCACCACAGGTTGTCGCAATGATCCCCAAGCAGATACCGCCAATAATCACTTTAGAAGTAGGCGAGGCGGGGAGCCCTTCGACCAAAATAGGGGGAAGGTCCCCAAAGGTAAAAACCGAACAATGGCAGGCCGGATGGACGACACAACGGGCAAGCCCGAGCAGAATTAAGAAAGCCCAGCCCTCGCTTAGCTTTTGAGACCTACACACTGTTGAATGAAGACATAGAGACAATCTACTTGGAAACATGTAACACCCCGCCATACAATAAGCTGCGCGTCAGAGAATCAATTGACCGCGCGAAGAACACCGGGAGGTATTGTCGATACCACGACATGCACGGGCACTATTGAAGGCAAAAAATGTCATAAACACCTAGGATTCCTACTACTAGGAATATTTAATTTGGACGCAAGACTAAGTAAGAGAAAGAGGTAAATGACACGAGAGTTTATAGTGGTTCGGCCGTGGATTAGTTCTACATCCACTTTGGAAGGATGTTGAACTTTTATTAATCACTCAAGAATTACAAGGTATAGCCATGCTTATTACATTTACTTTCATAATTGAAATATGCTAGGTATTTGGGAAAAAGAGTATTGAATTCTCCTTCTTCCTCAAATAGGAGATGCCATTAATTGAGCTCATGAAGCTCTAGGGACGTCTCAAGTGAAGAAAACCCAACTCCCTTTGAAGTGTGAGGCCATGGGCTATTTATAAGAGTGGGAGTAGGTCGGAGTAGGTAGGATTAGGTAGAAATAAGGACCATATGCAAAAATTTCGAACCCACCGCTTGCGCATCTCAGAATTTCGAACCTGGAGATGGGTTCATAGTTTCGAACCTGTAGGGTCCATAATTTCAAACCCGGGGCTAGGTTCATAATTTCGAGCCTACTGGGTTCATAATTTCGAACCCGGGGTTGGGTTCATAATTTCGAATCTGTTGGGTTCATAATTTCGAACCCGGGGCTGGATTCATAATTTCGAACCCGCTGGGTTCATAATTTCGACCTCGGGGTTGGGTTCATAATTTCAAACCTACTAGGTTCATAATTTTGAACCCGGGGCTAGGTTCATAATTTCGAACCTGCTGGGTTTATAATTTTGAACCGGGGGCTCATAATTTCGAACCTGCTGAGTTCATAATTTCGAACCCAGGGCTGGGTTCACAATTTCGAACCTGGGGCTAGGTTCATAATTTCGAAACTATTAGGTTCATAATTTCGAACCTGGGGTTGGGTTCATAATTTCGAACATGCTGGGTTCGAAATTATGAACCCGAGGCTGGGTTTATAATTACTAACCTACTAGGTTCGAAATTATGAACCCGTGGCTAGGTTCAAAATTTCGAACCTGTTGGGTTAATAATTTCGAACCCGGGGCTGGGTTCATAATTTCGAACCCGCTGGGTTTGAAATTATGAACCAGGAGCTGGGTTCAAAATTTCGAACCTTCTGGGAACATAATTTCGAACTCGAGGCTGGGTTCTTAATTTCGCACCTGCTGGGTTCGAAATTATGAACCCGGGGCGGGGTTCGTAATTTCGAACCTGCTGGGTGCGAAGTTCACTTTGTGAGTTGCTCGTGGACTGTAGGTTCGGGTGCTTCGAGACTCATGATTCCTTTGGATTTTGTGGCCTTTACTTGGAAATGGTTCATAAGGGCCACGAGGTTCTAAGTGGCGCAGTTCCTTCTTGATCCAGTCTCCTTCGCTCCTGAGCATCCCTCTTCGTCTTAGCTCCATGCGATGCATTGAGTTGAGCGTGTCTTGAATACTTTTGGGAACCGGACCAGAAGCCTGGTTAGCATTTGCCTCCTCAAAGTAGGTTCTATGTTAATGAGGCATGCTTTGCAGTGAGATGAGCCTAGTATGGGCGCAATCATCTTCCTGCGGTGCTTACCGATTGGTTATAACCTTCCCCATGAGTTGTATACCGAAAGCGCACTACTTTGGAGTGGCTGGGATGCCTTGTCGGAATATGCTGGTATGAGCTTAGGATTCCAATCATTGCTAAGAGTTTTGACTTGCTAGAGTTGGAACCCATCCCAGGCCTTTAGTTCCATTGGGTGTGTATATTTGAACCCTTAAGGCT